>JAKZAP010000020.1:4356454-4510438 GCA_023053575.1 Branchinecta lynchi
AATGTACGGCGAAAAGTCTATGACGGAGACGACTACATCGAAGTGTTTACTGGGCGTGCTACTGCATTGATGTACATTGAAACACCTATCCCGCCATCTGTCAAAATATCAGGGGAAGAAAAAGTGTTTGTCTATTACGATGGCCAACCGAAAGTGTGCTATATTTGCCACGACGCCAATCACGACGCGTCTGCATGCCCGAAAAAAAAAGCCCCCAGGAAAAACTCGAGAGTACCGACTCCAACCATTGGTGGGTTACGCGTCAATAACGTGTGGGGAAAAAACACTGCTGGTCTGAACACCCCAGAAACCTCAAGAGGAATCGATGCACTCACTCCAACTCAGGCAGTGGATTTGGTACTGGGATCTCTTAGCCAAAGAGTCACAAGTGATGAGTCATCAGCAGCAAGCCAGCAAGAGAAACCAGAACAGGACCCGCCCCAGGAAGGTAAAAGAAATGATACAAATGAAACAGTCCATGGAAAAAGTAAAGAGAAAACTGAAGCACGAAATTTTGGTAAAAACGCTGTCGCCTCAAGAATCCCAGGTATCAAGCAAATTAGGCAGCCAAAACAGAGTGACCAATAAAACAAAAACGCAACTCCCAAGAGACAGCGTAGTGAGGGGTCACTAGAGTCGGAGGAGCTGGTATCACAAGAGAGAAAAACTACTTCGGCAGGAAGAAACAACGGAAAGAAAACAAAAAATTGATCGTACATAGTTGACTAGAAAATTAGTGTAATGAGGATTGCAACACTTAATGTTAATGGAGTAAAACAGAGTAAACGGCAAAAAATGCTGTTAGACTTCGTACATGAGCATCGGATTGATGTGTTGTGTGTTCAGGAAGTAGACATTAAAAACCTTAATCAGTCCGAAAATAATGGATATGAATTCATACCTGGAGGCATGACGCCTGACACGGGTTTTATTGTACGAAAAGGGTTAAAAATTGAAAAGAAAAATTTAAGATTTGAAGAGCAAGGAGAGGTGAGCAGCATTAAATGGAATGGATTGGTTATTGTGAACATCCACTTACCATCAGGAACCAACAATGTCAATCAACGAAAAGAAGTGTTGCAAAAAAAACTTCCGAAATATTTAAATAGTGAAAGTATGATTCTTCTAGGTGATTTTAACTGTGTGGTGGAAGAAAAAGATATTCTTAGTGATAACAGAAAGAATATGAAGCGAAAGATTAGTGAAGAGCTAAAAGATATAATAAAAGTTTGGAATTTAAAGGACGTATGGACGGAAAAAAAAAAGTTAGTTTCTTTTACTAGAGTGGATAAAAGGGGTGCGAGCCGGATCGATCGAATTTATTGTACAGAGGTAATGATGGAAAAAGTCGCGGATATAAAGAACACAATTGCGTCGTTCTCTGATCATACAGCGTTAATAATGGACATTAAATTTGATGAAGACCACACAACGGGTGTAAGAAATAGCCGATGTGATCATAGATTGTGGAAAATGGATCCCAAGATTATAAAGAAGGGTGAGGGAAAGATAATTTTGAAAGCTAAAATACAAGAGTACCTGTCGATGTATAAAGAAGGGATGGATTTAATTGATTTTTGGTTGAAGTTCAAAAAGAAAGTGGTGAATGATGTTATGACACTAGAAAAGGAAGAGGCAAGAAAATCGGGATCTCTTAAACGGCACTTATACCGAACCCTGAGCGACCTAAAAGATGAATATGACCAGGGTTATGCGGTATGGACAGAATATAATGAAGTTAAAAACCAGATAAGAAAAATCGAAGAAGAAGAATACTCTAAGTGGAAACTACGGAACAGGCTGTCGGAGCTTGACGATTCAGTGCAAGTAAATTTGGCATCAAAAGTAAAAGCCAAGAAAAATAAGGATCAAAATTTTATTAGTAAACTGAAAGGGAAAAATGGGGAATTGATACAAGGAGAAAAACTGATAAAAGAAAGAGTGGCGGAATTCTATGAAGGTATATATCTGAGAAAGGGAGATATTGGGGAAGAATTTTGGGGGGATTTTGGAGTAAAACGATGTATAACCGTCGAAGAAAATGAAAGTTTGAAACAGGTGATAAAGGAAGACGAGGCATTCAAAGTGTTACAGTGCATGAAAAATGGAAGAGCTCCCGGAATAGATGGACTAGGTTATGAGTTCTATAAGGAATTTTGGAGTGAAGTTGGCGATTTCTCAGTGAGAGTGATGAATGAGTACCTGACAAAAGGTTATCCGGAAGAGGAAGTAGCAGTTATCTCATTATTATATAAAGGAGGAGAAAAATCGGACTTGCAAAACTGGAGGCCAATAGCGCTATTGTGCTGCGACTATAGAATATGCACGAAAATCTTAGCAAAGAGATTAGAAGGGACTCTGGAAGACATACTTGGAAACTACCAACACGGTGGAATTAAGGGCAGGAAAGCGCAACACATACTGAGCGTAATAAGGGACTTGATTCAGAGAAGAGACGAAGATCTGCTTAGAAATCCAAATCTGTGGAAACTGGTGGCCCTGATAAGTGTTGATATAGTTAAGGCATATGACTCTGTTCTCCGAGAATTGTTGTGGATGTTAATGAAGAAGAAATTCGAATTCTCTGCAGAGGTAGTGTGTATGTTTGCTAATATGTACAGGAAGCCAAGAGCAGTTGTTAAGATTAATAGTTCATTAACAAGAAGTGTGAACATGGAAAAAGGCCTGAAGCAAGGTGACCCAATTGCCCCAGTTTGGTTTGAATTGTATGTAGACCCCCTGTTCAAGTATGTTGACGAAAGGATCACAGGCCTGTTCCTAGGCGATCAGATATATCTGAAGTCCATGGCCTTTTTAGATGACGGGACATTTATTGCTGGAGGAACGGAAGACATCAAGAACGTCAGTGAAGCTCTAGAGTGGTATGAGAAAAACTTTCACATAAAAATCCACCGAAAAAAGAGCAATATTTTACCGCTGGGAAACCGTCAAGATTACTCGGAGGCTCTTAGTGAGACTTGGATACAAGAAGCAAGTAAAGCCAAAATACTCGGAGTGAATTTTGTAAGTGAGATGAACGGAGAGATACACTGGGAAGAAACTATCCGAAAGTTCGAGGGAGTGTTGAGTGGTCAAGAGGGTGGTGTTATCAGGACGATTTTTGAAAGAGTTGATTTTGTAAATATATATTGCATGCCGGTTTTGTTCTATGCTGGGCCGGTTTTTATACTAGAGGAGAAGCATGCAAAGAGAGTTGAAAGAAGTGTTTGGCGTTTTGTCTGGAAAGGAAAGTTGGAAAAATTAAGCATGAAGATGTTGTACGTACCCAGAACACAAGGAGGATTGGGAGTGATAGATTTCAGATGCGTTTGTCAGTCATTGAATATAAGAAATGTGTGTGAGTTAGTGACCAGGCAAGAGTGCACTACAGTCCTGCTACGAGGATGGGTATTACCTGTAATAAATGAAGACGATGATGAACGGGTAAAGGAAAAACTTAAAATGGTACCAAAGGAAATCCAAAAAGCAGCTTTGACACTGCGGGACCTCAAGAATTCGGGAATTTTTAAGGATGATATTGATAACAAGGAAAGGAAAAAATTGGTGGATTCATTTTTAAAAGGTAAAAGTGAGACCGAGATTGATTTCCAAGCAAAACGGAATGAACCATTTGTGAATTATGAAAAAGCATTTGAAAACTGGAATGCATCAAAAAACCGCCCCCAAGAAAAAGAAACCATGTTTATGGTAATTCATGGGATTTTACCGTACAGAAACCGGGTAAGCCGTTTCTTGAGTAGCGAAAATCCGCTATGTCAGCTGTGCAAGATTGAGGTAGTTGACGGTATGAAGCACGAGTTCCTGGAGTGCCAGTTTAATGGTGAAATTTTTAAAAATATTTTTGAAATTTTTAAAAGGGAGGGTGTAAAAATTGAAAGTTTAGAAGAAAAGAAAATGGCTCTGAAATTGTGTTTTGAAATTGGTGCTGCAAAAGAGAAAGAACAGGCTATGGTCTTCTTGATGACTGCAGTCTGTGTCCACGTGTGGAAAATGAGGAAGAAAGGTAAAAGTATAAATTTCCCGAGGTTCTACAGTTGGATCCACAGTATGGTTGAAATAAATTCGCAGAGTGAGTTATGGAATAGATCCGTGGATGTGGGATGGTTGAATGATGCGTTAAAAATTTTATGATTGAAGTGTAGGTAACCGGTATTTTTTAAAAATTATATAATAAAAATTCAAATTTTGGTTGGTTTTGTTGTTTTTGTTTTGGGCAGTCAAAGTTTCAACCTGATATTTTTTAAGGAACTGAAGTGATATTTAGAATCTCCTTGCTAGTTTTCCTTTGTTGTAAAGGAAGGAGATTTTAAATCGGGAGTTTGGTTGTTGGTTTTTGGTTGTTTTTTTGTAGGTGAGTGAAGGAATAAGTTTTAAGGTTTTTTGTTGTTTTTTCATTGAAGTAACTTTTTGCCACTGTAAGAGAGATTCTCTAAGGACGGTAGAGCATCTTGAAACAGGTAGTGCGTGATTTTAAAATTTTTGTTTTTTGGTGGTTGTTTATTCCTGATCGAACCTAAAAAATTTGACTGCTTGATTCGAATTGGAAAAAATTGTATATATTTTGGGTTTTTGCCAGGTTTTAAAAATATGAGTAGATTAATGGTAAAGAAGAAAATATATTTAATGGTTGTAAAATATGGTAGATAAAATTCAATATTGTTAGAAAAAATGAAAAAAGGGTAGATTTAGGTTGTAGGTTTAGATTTTATAGAGAAAGGGTTTTTGAATGAGAGAGTGAGTTTTGATGAGAATATTTAATATAAAAATTAAAATTTTGAAAGGAGAAGTTAAAATTTAGAGTTGATAAATTACAAAGATAATAGGTTTAAGATGAAAGTGTAGGTGACGTTAAAGTAGGGTAAATTTTTACGTAAATTTTATAGTAACGTCACTGAGTTGGAGGTGGAGACGTAGCCACTTGTTTTGGTTCAATCCAAAGCAAGAACAAATGAAAAAGAAGCTACGCGGGAATAAAAAAAAATTTAAAAAAAAAAAAAAAAAAAAAAAAAAAGCAGACAGTGAATACTGCTAATAAACGTGAACTTGTGAACTAATATGGGTAAACCGATATGTACATTTCAGTTTTGTTGTTAACATTTCTGCCAATAAAACTTAATTTTACTGAGACTATTGAGCTAATCCTGACAGTTCCACAGCCTCGAAAATTAGCTCCCCCTCTTATCATTTTCGTTCGAAAAGAGTTACGATTATAACTTACTTATGATGGTCGGAAGCAGGGGCGTCACATATGGACTAGGGAGGGGGAGACGCCCCCTCCCTGAATGCTGTCGGCTAGTCGTTAAAAAATAGCCTTGTCGTCACGAAGCGCTGCGATTTTTCGTAAAAACAGTCAATTTTTTTTACTTGGAAAACAGTCGCGGTTTTTCGTAGAAATAGTCGTTTTTTCCTAAAAATAGTAGGCTATTCTTAGACAGGTTTGATTTTTCGTCAAAACATTCGTTTTTGTGTGAGAAAACAGTCGTTACAAATGACGTCGGTAAATACCTCCCCCCCCCCCCAAAAAAAAAAAATAACATTTTGGCTAGTGACGCCTCAGACTCGGAAGCATCACAGGTGATAACAATATCTGTTCAACAGGAATTCGCGTAGGTATATGCAAAATCTACATTGTCTGTTCGCACTATTGTTCTTTTTGATCCAGAGAGTACAATAACTACCACAATAAATAGCCGACTCCTCCTTTTATCATCCTGACATTCACGGAACGCAACCATAGCGCAACACTGACACCAGGATTGCTGATTGTGAACTTACTTACCAACTAAGGACCAGGGTTGCCACACCAGTTAAATTTTTCGTGCAACTGAACATCGGAAAAAGAGTAGATGGCATCTGCATCGATATAAATGAAAAAGATGGTGTTGGATAAGGATTGTATTGTTATAAACTGAAATGCAGCGGTCATTTTCACATTTATATTGTATGCTATAGTTGCCATTTCACCAAACGAAAATTCCCTACAAAACTAGCAAATAAGTACTACCAAGCAAAGAAGATTGAGTAGGCTACTACCTAAACAAAAATTCCGTTCGAACAAGTTATAATAGTTAACATACCTCCATCTCTGTTCATATCAGAATAACAACCTCGACGGCCATTCAAAAATATTTACGAGAAATTACTACGAGTTTCTTGAATATTGTTTTAATAAAAACAAGTGCCTTAAAACAATTCGCAAAATTGGTAAGCAACTAAAATTAACGTACGGAGGGCGCAGAAGAAAATGTGTTCGTTTGAAGAAAAATTGTTCGTTCAAATTTAAAGAAAATAAAACTTTTGTGCTGTCCTTGGCAACGCTGCTTAGGATTCTAGACATCTCGAGCAACATCACTACAGGCATAAAGGACTAAAGGAAAGAAAAGGCGAAGCAACGGTCAGAATCTTACCAGTTTCATGTCTCTTGTTATAAGAATGTTAGCCATGCTCAGATCACGATGAATGATTCCTTGGGCATGAAGATAGATGAACCCCTCAATTACTTGACTCATAATCTCGCGGGCTGAAAAGAAAAACATTCAAGCTTTTGAGTTCAGTTTATTTGAGAACCGCAAACAACTCTTAACATACGTATCAAAATTTGGAGCGTCTACTTAAAACCTACTCTCTGTATGTCGTGATATCAGGAACGTTTGCCACCTGGATGTGGTTCGACAACGCCGGGATTCTTAATTTCCTGCCATAAACATACGCCGAGATTCTTAATTTCATTCCGGGAACATGTAATAATAATAATAACATACTGCAACAAAAGCCTTTCACTTTTAAATAACAAATTATTACTGAATGAATGATTAGCAACGTGACATCGGTGATATATAGCCTAAGACGAGAACACTTCATGCCTGAAATCTTGGCTCTTCATGACCTACGCGCGTTGACCCACCAAACAAGAGCTAAGAGCTCATATGGCACTTGATACAAGTAGGTGGTACACGAAAGAAGATGAGAACGTCACAAAATATCCATCCAAAAATGCGATTCGGACCCATAAACAGGATATCTAGTTTTACTCAAGTCTAAGCATTACCAGCGTCGCATCGGATCATCTAGGGCAAAACAAGTATTCTAACTTCCAAGTTTCAACCCAGTAGATCCACTCGTTTGGTCCCTAGACGTGCCACACGATTTCCGGCACCCCGTCCAACTCCCCCTACCGTGGCCGAATCTGATTCGGACTCCAAAATGGATTACCTGGAGTATTTTCTCTTACCGCCTATTAAGTTTCATTAAAATCTGAGCGTTTTCGGGAACTTTCGGTAACTCTCCCCCCTCCCCCACCGTGGTTGGATCCAGTTCGAACCCTAAAACATGTCATCTATGGCATGTGATCTCGCTACCCTACAAGTTTCATTCGAATCGCTCCAGTTGTTTGACCCCTATGCGATCCACATCACTTCCGGGACTCCCCTTCCAACTCCCCTTGCTGTGGCTTTATACGACTCAGACCCATAAAAGTCGCATATCTGACATGTCCTATTCCCGTTCATTAAGCTTGACTGGATTCGGAGCATAGCCTATCAGCGAATTTCGGATTCCAGCTTCACCCCACCCCCTCCTCCCTTCCATATACCCATCCGGATTCGATCCAGAGGCCAAATAACAAATCAAGGCCGAATAAACTCGGTACTGTCCAACTTGCATCCCTTTCCATCCATCTGATTGATTTTGTGGATGTTACCCCCCCCCCCCCCTCCAACTCTTCCAACCGTGGGCCGCATGTAGTTCGACGCATGTTTTGCTTGTCTAGGTGATCAGTTCCTATTACCCTTTAAAGTTTCACTCGAATCGGACACCTGCTCGCAGCTTACGGCAGCCACTGATTTCCGGATTCCCCTTCCCTCAACTCCCCAAAGATGGTGGGATCCAGGAAAACGAGTATTCCTAGGGCATTATGTCTGGTCCTTAAGTCACTATTACGCCTGCAAATTTTCATCGGTTCTTAGAATATCTGGAACTATCCTAACTGGCGATGACCGGAATTTCGGGAAACAGCCTCCAACTCCCCCATAGAGCCCCAATTCGATCTGGTTTTGTCAGTTACGTATCTAGGGCTAATGCTTTTTCTTCCCACCAAATTCCGTCCCAATACCTCGACTCTAGGCGTTTCACGAGATTTCCGGTGCCCCACTCCAATCCTCTCCCCCCTCCCAAAGGTATCCGATCCGACCAGGACTTGACGTGGAACATCTGAGACGATAGCTCTTTCCATTTGCCAAGGTTCATTTAATTCGAATAACCTGTTAAAAAGTTATGCATGGCACTAAATCCGTGCTCCCCATCCCTTCACTCCCCCCGTGATGGTTGGATCGGGCAAATGACTATTCTCAAGTCAGCCTGTTTGAGTCCATGATACTCCTCCCAAGTTCCATCGTCCTAACACATCAAGAAGTACCGAACTCGCAGGATCACCAGATTCAGAGCTCCACCCCCCCCCCCAACCCCCCCGGAGTGCCCAAATCTGGTCCGGTTATGTCAAAATATGTATTTAGGACTCGTGCTTGTTCTTCCCACCAAGTTTCGTCCCGATCCCTCCACTCCAGCTTTTCCCAAGATTTCCGGCTCCCCCCTCTAGCTACCCCCAAAGTCACCGGATCCTGTCCGGATTTGAGATGGTTAGTCTGAGATACGGGGTCTTTCCAGATATCAAGTTTCATTAAGATCCGATCACCCGTTCGAAAGTCATAAATACCTCAAGATTCCGGATTCCCCCTCCCTCCACTCCCCCTAGGATGCTCGGATCGGGGAACAGGCTATTTCCAAATTATTCATTTGCTGTCCCTGATACGCCTGCCAAGTTTCGTCGTCCTAGCTTATGTGGAAGTGCCGGAACTAGCAAAACCTGGACAGACTGACCGACAGACCGACGGACGGACAGAAATTGCGATCGCTATATGGCACTTGGCCGATCGGCAAGTGCCATAAAAAGCGTTGGTTTGTGTCAATCAGAGAAGAAGATTGGATTAGAACTAGTGTGTCTAGGTTCTGAGAAGGACTTTAAAATCAAGAAGATTCCCGAACAGGGATACGAGCTCGACCACTGAGAAGTTATCAAGGCCGAAAATGTTTAGTTTCATTAAAGGACACCCGGCACTAAATACTGTTTTTGCTAGATGCTCTGAGATAACTGACCACTTTACATCTAACCTATGCTTACAGAATATTACACATGGCTTCCGCTGTGTTTAGCCTCTTCCCATATCCATTGCCTTGGATGACAATCTGGATAAAATTTGCATAACCGGTCTTCGGACGAATAAGCCCCTCGGAACGATACGTGATGCAAGGAAAACAAAGGTGGCAAGCGAGACAATGAGGGTATTTCTAATAGAGGAGATCAGATACACTTATGAAGTAAAGAATCTCTGGAACGACAATGGATGGAAATACTACTGAAGTAGAATGAATTACTATCATATGCACGACGGGTCCTTTAAAGGGTTTGTCGCAGTTGACTGCGCTAACCGGAGAAGTCAGCTGAGAATCATAGTAGCCAAGGATCGATTCACGAGTTCGATCGCAGGTTAGTTTTTCTAGCTTCAGCCTGAAGATGACTCTTGCCAAGAAGGGACGAAATATCGCTAGAATAAACCTCAGCTGACTTATTGTTTAGCGCAGTCAAAGGCTATTCGCGTCAGCTCTGGCTGAAGGACTACTTACAGGTTCTCATAACGCATCCAACTCCCTAAATCGGATATGTAAATTTTGTTTTTTGGGATATACCTATGGTTTAGTAAAAGTTGTCCGTCTATCTGTCCGTCTGTGAGCACGATAACTCTCGAAGGGAACGAAATATTTTGATGAAACTTGGTGTGAGGATTCTTTGGGTTGCGCGGGTCGAGTTCGTAGAGGGCCCCAAAGCTGTATATTTAGGGGTGGGGGAGGGGTTTCGAATTAAGGAGCGAAAATAATTATTTCTAAAAGCTAATGATACAGTTGATTTAGGGGTAAGAAGACACGCTGAATCTGAATACGAAAATCATTTCTTCGCCGGACAACTGGTTCACCCGGAATCCTGCAAAAAATTGTAATATGTAAAAGTTGAATATGAAGCTGATTAGACGTTCGATTCTGGGTAAGAGGACATACTGAACCCGAATATGAAAATTATTTTTTTTTCGCCGGACAAGTAGTTTGCCCGGAATCCGGAAGTTTAGCCTTCCACCGGTCTCCCCATAGAGATCAAGCGGCTCCAAGCATACCACCCGATCCCGCCAGCCGACGTTAAGCCCAAAATCAGCAGTTCTCCACCTTGGTCCCTCAACAAGCCACCAGTACTTCTCCGGTTTGCCGACACGAGAAAGTCCGAGCTATCTCTCCAGGCTGCCAAAGTGACGTTTGCGCAGTTACGGCATACCATCCACAAAAATCGCTTCCCGATCTTCGTGGACGGTTCTAAAACAGAATCGTCTACGGGGTGCAGCGCATTTCTTGAAGAACTGAACATCATAGCCCTTGAAAAACTCCCCCCACACCTTTGCATCATGTCAGCAGAAATCAGAGCAATAAATCTGGCAATTGAGACCCTGTTACGGCTTCCCACCATACCCATCGAAGCAGTGATCTACTACTCAGACTCGATGTCAGCCCTCCAGTTGTTAGCTAACCCTGGATGCGAAAACGAAGATATTGATGTCCACATGACAGTACAACTGTCGAACGAACTCTTCAATAATGGTTGCTCCCTCGCACTCCAGTATATCCCCAGCCACATGGGGATCCGAGGGAACGAAGTAGCTGACAAAGCGGCTAAAGAGGCGACATCAGCCCGACAACTACGAAACCACCCAACACCCCTGCGAGACGTTCTACGCATACGCACCCAGTGCGCTCTAGCATCCAAGCCTCACCCAAAGTTCTCCCCATTCCGAGGAAAAACTGAAAGCAGACTCTACCATCGTATACGAGCAGGAGCAACTGGGCTGAACCACTCAGCCTTCGCCTTCAAGATACCCACGATCAACGGCCATCCCCCGACCTCACCCCTCTGCAGATTCTGCAATACAATGAACGAAACACTGGATCATATACTCTTCCAGTGCTCCCATCAACAGATACATCTGAACATCCATAGATCCCAAGCTGTCTCCCTGTTCAAGAAGTTTCATCTCAAACCTTCAACCGAATCCATACGGTCCACATCACTCTCCCCCTCAGCCGAAACCTCAATCTTCAAGGCAATCATATCCTTCTTGAGGACAATCGACCTATTTGAGACTATATAAGTAGGCATGGCAACATAGCCCAGACGTGAAAAGGCAAAGTGGACAACTCCGATCCGATGCCACGCTGAAAAGAAGAAGAGCATGAAATTTCAAGGCCCAACGATGTAGTCGATATAGGCTGAGGAGAAATGGTCTTGCAACTTTCGAACATTCTAAAGATAAACAAAAAGTGTATGCGATCGGTTTAATTATCTTCGAAGTCCCATCTGGCATTTACTGGGTAAAAAAGGCAGAATGCATCCTACAACAGTCTGGTTAAAAATATAATACAAATTTGTCACCAATTTTCGAAAGAAAAAAAAACATGTGGCTATACCAGTCCGTACCCTACCTCTTTATCCATACAGGCGAAAGCACTGCGCGTCGGAAAATACGCTTTGTTTATTCTATGGAGGCCGAAGGGAGTCAAGTTTCTTGTAGCCTACGTATTCTTTGGGTGGGTTGCTATTCGGTGGGAATAGTCATAGAATAGAAGTCTGTCGTGTCGGGGGGTCGACGGTGCAGAGATATGTTGTTCACACTTGGTATGAGGATTCACTGGCAGTACAGGCCAGTTGTAGATGGTTCCATTAGATATTTGGAGGCAGAGGAAGGAATCTCGAATTAAGGGCTAATGAGGGCTATCAGCTAATGAGATAGTCGTGTCAGGAGTAATTTTCGGTACCCGGGTAAGGGACATGCTGAACTGAATTCTGAACTTTATTTCCATGACAGATAAGCTGGCAAAATTTGCCAAAACCCGGAAATTTGGAAATCCTCTGAATGTCACTAGCTCTTTTCCTCTGTACGCAGTTCGCTGAGAATGCTGCTAAAATACGCAGAATTTTGTCAAAGTGAGGGACCTTCCTAAACTCAATTGGGATGAGATACTGGAGTAAACATTCTTGCTGAATCCATATTTGAACTTGGTTTTCTTATCTGATTAGTTGTTGCCAAAAACTCCAAAACGGTAACATTTTTTTTTTTTACATATTCAAACGGTGTGTTATGGATAAATAGGAAAATGTTAAAGGGGTCTGGCAAAGACTCGGAAATCTACAAGATTCGATTGTCTGGATCAAGAAGTCCAACAAATATTTAGAGTTTTGGGATCCCATCACAACCTTTGGTATTGTTTCCACTGTTCATACAAGTCAAGGGGACAAAAGTGCGGTTCTTAACTTTGAGGCCGTGAGTAACTTCTTTAGACACAGCAGAACTTTAAAGAAGTCAGTTAGCTTCGAATAATCAAACACAAAATGCATTTATTACGATCTACCCTTTGACATTGCAGGTTCTGGATGGTAAGGACTCTCGTTCTCGGGTAAGGTTTTCAGATTTCACAGAAACCGATCAAACTTCAAAATCGTAGAAAAAATCAGTATTGTAAACAACTTGATAACATAAATTTATACTGTTATTCAATCTCTTGCTTTCGCCAGAAAGGCCTCTGCCTCCTCGTAAGAGCCATCAGAAAAAAGTAGGCCTAAGTGGATATTCCCTTACCTTCAGACTCCTCAAACGGACGCCCTCTGGCCTTCATGTACTTTTGTAGCTCCCCATTCTCACACAACTCCAAGATCAAGTAGACTGAGTCGGAATCCTCAAACCATTCGTAGAGCTTCACCACAGAAGGATGGTTCAGCCGTGAGTGAATTTTGATCTCTTCTGCTACTCTATCAACAAGATCATTGCAGCGGACGTATGCCTTGTCAATCTAAACGAGTAGATAATAGTTACAAAAGACATAGAGCGTGTTCCACCCTCGTACCAATAGTAACTATTAGTTACTATTTCCATTCCAGCCTCACCGAAAGTTACTACGCTGACCGTTCCAACCTTCTCGAAATAGTAACTAATAGTAACTATTTGCTTGCCACGCTGGGGAGCGTAGTAAGCGTAGTAACTACGGATCTCTGAATCGTGATTGGTCGGATTCGCGCGTGGCGTGATATTCTGTGGGAAAATAGAAAATCGTTCCAGCCTTGACGGAAAAAGCCAGAATTCGTGACGTCATGCGTAGTAACTACGGTAAGTAGGATGGAACACGCTCATAGATATCAAAATGTTTGCTAGGCTAGTGAGATTTATTCTGAATGAATGAATTCAGGATTTATGTCGCAGTGCCCAAGGTCATAAGTCTAGCAGAAAAGGGAAAAAAGATTGGAATAAAAGATGCACAACAAATCCAATGACTTCTGCAATAGCATCACAAGAGAATAAGACTTACTACTTTAATGGCAACATTGTCATTTGTGTCCAGATGAATACCCTGGAATACTGCTGCAAAACCTCCTTTTCCAATCTGGGTTCCAACCTGGTATCCCTGGAATAGCAACAGAGTTACACATGCTGCTCTAGTCACATATTAATCTCAAACAGATTCAGAGATACAAGCGTTCAGAACCAAAGGATAAAACAACTTTGAACATTTGTGTTTCATGTTTCAACTGAAAATCCTGGGCAACATATAAATCTGTTGGTCACATGTTTCTCCAGGATCATAGTCTAATGTGCTTGTTCTTTCTTTTTTCTTTTGCGAGTTGCTCTGTCTCTATTTTATAGAAGTAGGCTGTACAAATGTTCACTGATTGCTGTCGGCCAGTCAGTAAAAAATAACCGAGTCGGCAGCGCCACTATTTTTCGCCAAAACAGTTGATTTCTTCGATGAAAACAGTCATTTTTTCTGAAAATTGGTTGATTTTTCGTCAAAATAGTCGTTTTTTTCTGAAAATCAGTCGATTTTTTGTCAAAAATGTAATTTTTGTTGTTGGAAACGGTCGTTTTTTCTGCAGAAAAAGTCGGTAAAAATTACCAGCCAGTTGGTAAATGCCTCGTCCCCCCCCCCAAAAAAACATTTTCTCTAGTGACGCCTCTGAGTTCAGATAATGGGGTTTCTTCCTATATTGAGAGATAGCTTCTGGAAGAGATTTAAGAGAAAACCCAACTTATTAGTTTCTCAGATCAGACCAAGTTTTTCCAAGACTGATAAGAACAATGTTATTGCATTAAATACTGTTTATAATTTGAGTAAAAGCTTCATCATTTGTAACCAGAGTGCCCACTAGTAGTTTCTGTCTGTTCCTACAAACCCTTTATGAATCCATTAGTGACTGCTGTAAAGCATTTCACGACTAACCAGTGTATGGTAATTTCTCACCAGTGCAGTCTCCCCCTGAACATGCTTACATTTTATGGGAAAATCTCACCACAAGATGCTTAGATGACAAATACTTTGAAGAGGTTATTAGAGAGTAAAAACACAAACTATTGAGGTTGAGACAAACACCTCAATAATATGGTTTCCATCCCTGAATGCAAAAATACTGCTGATCCTAAATTCTATAAATTACAAAAATTTTCAATTTTTTATTATCTTGGTCTACCTTTATTCTGCAGATATTCTGTGCATGAATACATCCCCCCAAAAATATTGTTTATTTATCAGTATGACCAAATTCAGAAAACTCAGAAGGACAAACAGCTTCATCTATGAGACAGCTTTAAAATTCGGAACTTCTTTGGTTCGTATTGTAAACTTGAGAATAGTCTGACTTCAAACTTTAGGCTTCCCGGACCATACCGACTCGACTACCAAATTGAGCTGTCTCGTAAATTTCTGAGTACCTGGTACCTGCCTACAGAAGCTTGGCCTGGAGAACACAAATTAGATGCATTCTTACCATCATCCACTTAACCAGCAGTCTAGTACACTAGCCCCATTTCAGGCACGGTGCTCAAACGTCTAGCACCATGCCTGGGTGCTAGACGTTCAAGCACTGTACCTTGGATTTCATGTATGGTGCATGGATTTCAGCATACAGTGCATACAGAAAAAACACAGTTTCTGTCATCACAACTGAGCGCCGGCTCGGACAGGGCTGAAATTACTACTATGAATTAGAGAAATTAAAGACAATCCTTTATATATTTTTCACAACAAAAACAAAAGGGCTCTAATGATGATGGAGATGAAAAAGCTAACAGCACCCTATCTATTTTCCATGTATTTTCCCTATCTATTCCCCAAGAACCAATATTCTGGTGCTGCTAGGTAAAAACGCTGAGGCACAGGACACTTTGCATGCAAAACCCTTGACAATATAGAAAAGGAAATGAGGTTTTTCTCATCTGTCGTCAGCCGACCCCTTTTGTTTTTGTTGTAAAAAATATATGAAGGATTGTCTTTGATTTCTCTAATTCATATTTCAGCCCTGTCCGAGCTGGTGCTCAGTCGTTATGACAGAAACTGTGTTTTTGATGTATGCACTGTATACTGAAATCCATGCACCATACATGAAATCCAAGGTACAGTGCTTGAACGTCTAGCACCCAGGCATGGTGCTAGACGTTTAACCACCGTGCCTGAAAAGGGGCTAGTGTACTAGACTGCTTAACCAGCCAACAGGATTTCCTACTAGGCCTATAGGCTAAGCCATTTAAAGAAATGGCATTTTTCCTTCGGCCAACCAGCCTGAACCAGCCTATGTTGTAAGTCTAAACATTAAGAATGATCAGCTGGCATATTGTTAGCAAGTGAATGGTAAGGTAACAGACTAAACTGACCTTTGAATATAGAAAGTCATCCATGTTTCCAGATAATCCAGACTCTTTCCAGTACAATTCAACTGATTTGTAGACCTAAGTGATATTACAACCAAATTGTTGAACGAGACCACTGCTGAGGATGTAGCAAAATTATAGAAGAGGTAGCTTAGCCTAGGCCTATGATTCAAAGCTTTAGGCTCAAGTTTATTTAGCCTGGACTAACTTAAAAGCATCTAAAGTGCTTTTTCTACTACTTTTTACAACAAACAAATTCATGCTTCTTCCACTAATGCACCAGAAACGGGCATCTAGTTTCGGACAGAAATCAGGATAGGTTCCAGATAGGTTCAAGCCAGGTCCAGGCAGGACTCAAGTAAACAGATAAATGTAAATAACAGACAAATTTGAATTAAATAGTTTGCGTCTTTACGATAAGAACGTAGACCATAGAGGTAATACGCTTCATTAACGTTCACAGAAGAACGAGAATATACTCTTTTTCTGCCTTTTTATTTATTCAGCAGAAATTGCATAAAAAAATCAGACACTTGTCTGATTAATAAGCTTCTTGGCTTTTAGAGAAGCTTGGTCTGAAATGGAAGAATATGCAAGAGAGCCTTGGTGAGTTATTTGAGCACTTGAGGCATTAGTTCAACCTGGGACTCTTGTCTTAGAAAAATAAGCTGTTTCTTCTTTATTTAAACTGACACCACATGAGGCATTACTAGGCAAAATGTTTTGGGGGGGCAAGGTATTTACGGACTGTCTGTTCATTTTTAACAATTTGTTTTCCAATACTAGAAACAACTAGTATTGTCTGATTTCAAGAAAAACTACCATTTTCCAGAAAACGAGAAGCCGATACCGATTAGGTGACATATATCGGTTGTAAACATTGTTTGTAAACATTGTTTGAATATATGTTTTAAAGTCAGCTTGGGCTCAAAGAATAGCTGCGTTTTTTATCCAATTTCTCTGTCCTGAATTCTCGATTCTTGTGCAAATTACCGTTTTCGCTCCTCTGACTTCTCCATTCTCGCTTTTGACAAAAAACACTCATTTTGCAACTCGTTCGCAACCCGGTGTAAGTGTTTATGCATATTCAGTTGGGCACCAGACTTTTTGGAGAATTCCCCTCTGCAGGGGAATCCCTGCACAGGTGAAAAAGAATCCCATGCGGTCCCAACTGCTCACACTTGCCCATCATACACTAGACCTTACAGGCCAGCCAACTCTAAGGAGCTTCAAATAAGACTCATAACACTGACATATGGACATGGTCCCTATATGAACAAAAGGTTTTATTCACTGGTACTTACAAAATTCACAACTCTTATATAAAAAGTGTTGTTAGCCGATCGAGGCCCTGAAAAGAAGTGTAAATGACTCATCATCATGGGATGAGTCATGATAATTAAAGAGTTGATAAATAATGTAAGAGTAAACTACGAACAGTAACCCCTACAGTATAAAAGATTGAACATATGTAGTGGAAGGGGAGTAGTGCTGCCTAGCGGCAGCAGAAGTAAACTGTGGAGTATAGATGGCAACACTAGTTAGAGATTTTTTCTTTACAATTTTTGAGGTCAAGTCATTGTCATGGCCATTTGTTTTTGGTTGCCCCTACTGTAGTGAACTGGGAAATGCTTTGGAAGTTTGTTAATATTTACTCTTTTTTTTTCTTGCTGGAGAGGTGTTGGAAAATAAATGTTACTTGATGGGTCTATAGATATGTATATAGATATCAGATATGTAAATGCTGTCATGTTCTCTTCACTCTTTACTTGATCAACCGTTTGTATTTGTTCTTTGTTTTTGCTCATCTTTCCAAGGGAAACTGACATAATGAGATTATCACCCAAGTACCATTCAAGGTGTTACTGCTGATGTATATATTTACATCCTACTTATGAACTAAGTGAAGGAGGTCTAAAAAGTACTCCTTCTAGACTGCCTATGTCCATGCACAACCCCAGTAGTAAAATACAGTTGTTATTGCTGTTTTTATGCTTACATCCTACCTATGAACCATTGACCCCTCCTCAACTGCTTGTTCTGGGAGTTAAAAAAAGTACTGATACTTAGGCTACCTATGTCAAGTTATGATTACTTTTGCTGCTCTTCCTGAGAAACATACAAGACAAGGCACCAAATGGTACTCTTTCAGTTTACATTTATCAAGATCTTAGAGCATGCCTTCAATTCTTGCTCCTATCTGTTTTCCAGCAGCTTGTAGTAGTACCATTGCAAAGATAAGAAGCAGCAAGCAGTTAAGCCTATAGGTTATAGAAGTAAATAAGCATTATATTGATTTCATCTTTACAGCCCATGGCGAATTGTTGATGACTGTGGAGGTGCTTTCACTATGGGTGCAGTTGGTGGTGGAGTTTTCCAGGCAATCAAGGGATTCAGAAATGCACCAAGCGTAAGTAGGCCTATAGGCTAGATCTTGCCGATTTATTGCTCCAAAAACCTTGAATATCATGTTTATTAATTTAATAAGATTCGTATATATCAGGCTTTTGGTCATCTTATGAATCTTGGTTAGACCAAGAAATTTGAAGATTCTCTTTTTTTGCTGGGAGCATGATATTTAGTCAAGAATGTATATAGGCTATTATTTAATATATACATTTGTGTAGAATCTGTGGTAAGGTAGTTAACAATTGTTGGGGCCTGCTTACAGGCCTCTGCAGAACTAAGGTTTAAAACTTTCTTAAAGGTGCTATCGTTACCCAATTAAATGTTTGTCTGTAGTCGTTAAATGTATTCACATTCCCAAGATTCTGAACTTCCTATTAAATTACATTTTATTTGTAACCCGTCTAGGTAAAGATGGTGTATGGTAAAATATGTAAAAAGAATGCAATGTTTTTCCATGCTAACCGCCGTTATATGCCTACTGATTCTTGCATTCATGCAAGAATCTGCAATGTAGCGTGCCACCCAACCTGTGACTCCTGTCCTAGAAAATCTGTGACATTCTGGTCCATACGAAATTGAGTCCTTTTGATTAACTATTAACGAGAAAGCACGCTTTACCATCTTCATAATCATATAAGGTACCTTAACTTTTTTGCTTCATTTTTTGTATTTACAAGTAAGGAACCCATCGCAGAATTCTGTGATCCGTGGCAACATTGGTGTACGTACGGCCGTTTTCAAGCCTTATCAGGCTTCCGCCCACACTTCGTCACTTCCGCATAGCTGATTGGTCAGCAATACCCAAGTTTCTCAAGGGGGATTCGCGAGGCAGAGAATATCGACGGGTTAGTAATTCCAGGGGCGTCACGTCGTTAATTTTGTCAAAACAGTTGGTTGTTTTCATGAAAACGGTCGATTTTTCCGAAAATTGGTCGATTTTTCGTCAAAATAGTTGTTTTTCTGAGAATCAGTCGATTTTTCTGAAAATAAGTCAATTTTTTTCAAAACTGTCATGTTTTGTGGCACTAACCCTTCGGCGGCCGAGTGCCATAGGCTTATAGCGACTGTAATTTCTGTCCGTCAGTCGTTCTGGAATATCAGGGACCACACTAGATTAAATTAGAAATAGTCGCTTCCGCGATCCGACCATCTGGAGGGGAGTGGAGGGAGGGAGTATCCGGAAATATTAGGTAAAATGAGATATTTTTAGCTTACGAACGGGTGATCGTATCTTAATGAAACTTGATATGTGGAGGGACCTTGTGTCTCAGATGTTCCATTTTTAATCAAGACTATCCGGTGACATTGGGGGGAGTTGGAGGGGGGAACGGGAAATCTTGGAAAAGATTTAGAGTGTAGAGATCCGAATTTCAGCATGGGCACTGTTCTGTTCTGTTCTGTTTTTGGGTACCTGTTTTCTGTTCTGTTTTTGCAAAAGAACAGAAACAGAACAGGTCACCTATTCTTTTGTTTACCTGTTCTGTTCTGGTTTTAGGATGCCTGTTTTTGTCTGTTTCTGTTTTTGGATACCAAAACGTAAGTGGAGGGATACCTTGACATCGCAAAAGTTGTCCGTCTGTTAGCACGATAACTCTCGAAGGGGTTGAGATATTTTGATCAAACTTGGCATGAGGACTCTTTAGGTCAAAGTACAGGTCAAGTTCGAAGATGGGCTATGTAGCTCTGTATTTAGGAGTGGGGGAGGGGTTTGAAATTAAGGGGAACAAAAAACATTTTTTAAAACCTGTTTTTGTCTGTTTCTGTTTTTGGGATCCCAAAACGTAAGTGGAGGGATACCTATGACATCGCAAAAGTTGTCCGTCCATCCGTCTGTTAGCACGATAACTCTCGAAGGGGTTGAGATATTTTGATCAAACTTGGCATGAGGACTTTTTAGGTCAAAGTACAGGTCAAGTTCGAAGATGGGCTATGTAGCTCTGTATTTAGGCGTGGGGGGGGGGTGAAATTAAGGGGAACAAAAAACATTTTTTTAAAGCTAATGAAATAGTCGAATTAGGGGTAAGGAGACATGCTGAATCCGAATATGAAATTTATTTTCTCGCCGGACAAATAGTTCACCCCGGAACTCGGCGAAAACCAGAAAATTTGTGAAAAGTAATAGTTTAATATGAAGTTGATTGGAGATTTGATTCAGGGGCAAGGAAAGTGGAGGGATACCTATGACATCGCAAAAGTTGTCCGTCCGTCCGTCTGGTAGTCCGTCCGTCATGTAGCTCTGTATTTAGGCGTGGGGGGGGGTTGAAATTAAGGGGAACAAAAAACATTTTTTTAAAACTAATGAAATAGTCGAATTAGGGGTAAGGAGACATGCTGAATCCGGATATGAAAATTATTTTCTCGCCGGACAATTAGTTCGGCCGGAATCCGGCCAAAACCGGAGAATTCGTTTAAAGTAAAAGTTTTATTTAAATTTAATAAGATGTTCGATTTGTGGGTAAGTAGACGTGCTGGATTCTCAAATGGAAATTATTTTCTCACCGGACGTATAGATCGCTCGGAATCCGGCTGAAACCGGAAAATTTGTTAAAAGTAAAAGTTTAACCTGAAGTTGATTAGAGATTCGATGTAGGGGTAAGGAGACATGCTGAATTAGTTTTTGAGCTTTATTTTTTCGCCGGACAAGTAGTTCCGGGATTCCGCCGAAACCGGAAAATTGGCAGAAGTAAGGCAGGAAGTTTTGATCTGCTTCGTCAAAATAGATATGACTTTAAGGGGCAAACACACATGCTTAATACATATCTGAACTTGGTTTTCTCATATGATTAGCTGTTTGGCCTTCATCTGTTTTTAAATTTCTATAGTAAAAGTGTTCAAGGAGTCTGGCGAAGAGTGGATCTGGCGAAGACAAGACCCAACTGTCTGGATCAAATTTGAACTTTTGGGATCCCATCGAAACCTTTGGTCTTGTTTTTTGTACCTGTTTTCCGTCTGTTTCTGTTTTCTTTTTTGAGCGGGAACCCCACTGACAATCGTAAGCTAGTCGTGGCGGCCATCTGGAAGCAGTTTACGACTCGTTAAAACAGGCTACGATTCTTTGTCGTCTCCACTTGTTCTCAATCGTATCGTATTTGTTTGATAACACGCGGCACATGCGTGGCAAAATAGACTCTGGACTGGGGGCAATTAGCAGACTGTATTTTGAGTTAGATTAAACTAAATTAGTGTTCAGGTCATTCAGTTCAAGATCTGTCAGACCAATGTGAGCTTGCATGGCTGTTTTACATCAAGCTTCCCGAATTAATATAAATGATTTAGAAAAAGGTAGAATGACTAAGTATCAAAAGTTTCTCTTCTATCTACGTCTATTTTGTTTCTTTCTCTCTTCGAAAAATAATAGTCAGCGTAATTTTTCAGTCGTCCTACACAGAAAAGAACACTGCATTTATGTTTGGCATGACTGCAGTTTGTTGGGTTTGAAATAAAAATATTTGAAATGAAATTTATATTATTTCCAAATTACACAGTTATCCCGGAATCCGTACCTATTATATTAATAGTTTATATCGACCCGTAGTTTATATTGACCCTGGGCTCATCAGTGATAAAATAACGCTACTAGGTGTAATGATCTCTTCTGATCTTTCATGGCATGAAAATACAAAGACAATTGTAAAGAAAGCTAACAGCGCAATTCAAATGCTAAAATCACTGAAAAAGTTCCGGGTCCCTAAGGACAAGCTAAAGCTAATGTTTTGCTCTTTCATTCGACCCTTAGTCGAATATGCTTGTCAGGTTTGGCACTTTGCTCTTACTCAAGGTGAAACTGACAAAATAGAGCGAGTTCAGAATAGATCGCTGCAAATTATCTATGGTGGTTCCCCCCTACCATACTCTTTTTACCTCAAAGAATTTAAAATTGAATCCCTATCTTCCCGCTGCGAAAAACTATGCCACAGGCTCATCCCTTCTCCAGCACCCCATGTACCGTTCATTCCTTCCCCCACCCTTTGTTCCTGTAAGATCTCGTCCCCCCCCCCCCCCCCCCCCCCCCCGAGAAGTGGCTGAAAAGGTTCCCAAACTGACCCCAATCTACTGTAAAACTATGCGCTACAGTAGAAGCTTTGTGCCGAGCTTCGTAAAGCAGTACAATGATCTTTAGCGTTTATCTGCCTTGTTAATTTTTGTTCTTTTAGATTATTTGCCTTGTTAATTTTTGTTCTTTTAAATTATCTGTTGACAAAGTATTTTATCTTTATTTATGACTACAAAAACATCGTATTTGGGCTCTGCACACGAGAGATATGTTTTGCTTTAGTATTGAATAACTTGAAATACCATTTCAGGTAACCGAGTTTCAAATCGTCATTCACGGGATTTTATCCATCCATGGATAAGGCGACAAGACCGGTAACTACAATGCAGCTTACATTCACACATTTTCCGTCAAAGGAAACGCATCTTAGTAAAAAACAAAAATTAAAATGTCTCATGCTCCAGTAGCATATATCAGTAGGCTTATTGTGTAGTCCCAATTCAAATAAAATACAGTTCTTCCCCGTGTAAAATACCCCCACCCCCCTCGATTGGAATCACTGCCTGAAGCTGCAGTTTAGAGATATCTCGAATCTGGGTGTAAAATGATTTTCTTCATAAAGCTGGTGTGTTACAATTTTGTGCCTGAGTAAAGTTTAACATACAGGGAGGAGGTTAACCAGTTTTCTAAAGTATTATCAGGAATCAAATATTCTTTCAGCCCAAGATGACTGCAAATTATGTTTGACAGTGCAAAAAGGATACGTCAGCTGCATTATATTAGAGCTATATTTCGGCCCTCCTTGGCAAGGGTCCTCTTCAGGCTCAAGCCGATCAAGCTTTACAATGAACTTAAATGGAAAGGAAAATCAATATAGGGGCTGAAATATAGCTCTAATAAAATTCAGCTGACGGACTCGTTTTGTGCCATCAGGAACTCACGGAATATTTGCCGAAGGAAAGGAGCGAGAGATATTTAGTCCTTTGTCTGTTCCTCAATATATGTTAGTAGCTTAACGTATAAGTAACGTAGTAGTAACGTATGTAAGCCAACCCAGATTTCTGTCACGCTACGAAGATTGTTTTTCCTTTTTTTTTTACTTTAGGCCTGTCGTTCCTCCCAAACTTGAGGGGAGGGGGGGGGGGGTAGAGTTAAGGCCAAATTCTTGGTTAGAAGGCAGCACAAACTTGAGTTATGTTGATTGTGTTATGATTATTTCCTCAAGTCTGCCATTCCATTGTTAGGATTAGGACATTAGGATGGGGAGGAGAGTTCCCGTAAATCAAGTGACATGCATATCTCTGGAACGAGTGATTTGATTCTGCTGAAACTCCAAACCCCCTAGAGTGTACATCTTAACCACAAAATGCAAACAATTAAATGGTGCATTTTCGTGATCCCCATGATCGTTTTATCTTCAAAATGTAGCCGCGTTATAGTGCATATTGGCATCTGATAGTTCGCATGTGTAATCGCCTGAATCGAGAAATTAAAATAATTATTTCGGTCCTTCTTGGCAAGGGTCTTCTTTAGGCCCATGTCACATCACATACGGGAACCCCCTCCCCGATGCAACCGTCGTACCCAGTTCGGACGAAAGTAATGCACTCGCATAGCGTCGAAGACGCTTGAGAAAATAACATTGTAAATCCAGTATCAGTATCGTTTTTATGGCACTTGAGCTTACTCAAGTGCCATATAGCGATTGTAATTTCTGTCCGTCAGTCGGTCTGTCGGTCTGTCGGTCCCGGTTTTGCTAGTTCGGGCACTTCCAGATAAGCTAGGACGATAAAACTTGGCAAGCATATCAGGAACTGGACCAGATTAAATTAGAAATTGTCGCTTCCTCGATCCGACCATCTGGAGGGGAGTGAAGGGAGGGGGAATCTGGAAAAAATAGGAAAAATGAGATATTTTTAGCTTACGAACGGGTGATCGGATCTTAATGAAACTTAATACATGGAAGGACTTCGTGTCTCAGACCCTCCATTTTAAATCCAGACCGGATCCGGTGACACTGGGGGGAGTTAGAGGGGGAAACCGGAAATCTTGGAAAACACTTAGAGTGGAGGGATCCGAATGAAACTTGGTGGAAAGTACAAGAAAAGTCCTAGATACGTGACTGATATAACCGGAACGGATCCGCTCACTTTGGGGGAGTTGGGGGGGGGGAGAAGTCCGAATTTGTAGTGATCCCGCGAGTTCCGTGCTTCCTGATGTGCTGGGACGATGGAAATTGACAGGCATGTCTGGGACCCGACCAGCTTAAATAGGAAATCATCAATTCCCCGATTCGACCATCTGGGGGGGGGAGTGGAGGGAGGGTGAAGCCAAAATTTGAGGTATTTTTAGCTTGCGAACGGGTGATCGGATCTTGATGAAAATTGATATTTAGGATGACCTCGTGTCTCAGACACCTCTCTTTAACTCCGTGCCGGATCCGATGACACTGGGGGGAGTTGGAGGAGGGAACCGGAAATTTTGAGAAACGCTTAAAGTGGAGGGATTGGGATGAAACTTGGTGGGAAAAACAAGCACAGGTCCTAGACACGTCATTGACATAATCGGACCGGATCAGGGCACTGTGGGGGAGTTGGGGTGGGGGTCCGGATTTCTAGCGATCCCGCGAGTTCGGCATACTTCCTGATGTCCTAGGGCGATGAAACTTGGCAGGTATGTCAGGGATCCGAACAGATTGACTTGAGAACAGCCGTTTCCCCGACCCGACCATCGTGGGGGGAGTGGGTGGATGGGGAGTCCGGAATCTAGTGGCGTGCATAACTTTTGAACGGGTGATCGGATTTGAATGAAACTTGTTTGGTGTGCTATCGCCTCGGACGTTCAGTGTCACGTCCGGGTCGGGTCCGATACCTGTGGGGATGGGGGGGGTGGGTGGAAAACTCAAGAAACTCTAAAAGCAGGGGGATTGGGACGAAACTTAGTGGATGGAACAAGCATTAGGCCTAGATGAAATTGACGGAGCCAGATGGTTTCGGGGCTATGTCGGGGGAGTTGGAGGGGGTTTCCTGGAATTCCGGTAGTCGTGAGTTAGAACAGTTCCAGATGTAAAACGACAACGAAACTTTGCAGGCATATTAGCGACCCGAATTATCTTGACTTAAAAACCTGACACAACATACCCCCGGAAACTTCCGTTCCTAGATCCGAGCATTTTTGGGGGAGCAAGAAAAGAGAAATATGGAAATTGACTTCTATAAATTGCGAACGAGTGGTCTGATTCGAGTGAAACTTCATGGGTGATACGAATCGATGGCCTCGACATGTAAAACATGCGTTCGAACCATATGCGACCACGATTAGGGGAATTGGGGGTGGGGGGACTTTTGACATGCACAAAAACAAAACGGATGGACCGAATGAGATGCAATTCGACAGTGCCGAGTTTATGCGGCCTAGATTTGTTATTTGGCGTCCGGGCCGGATTCGGCCAAGGTAGGGGGGGTACTGGAAACTTGCAGATAGGCTATGCTCCAATTTCAGTCAAACTTGATTAGGGAATTAAGAGATTGGGCCCGAAACGGCTCCGACAACGTTGGTGGGAGGGGGGGGGGGGGGTACCGGAACTTTCCAAAAATGCTCAGATTCGAGTGAAACTTGGTCGATAGTATAAACGAAGATGCATTAGTTGGTCGATTTTTTTTTATTCCGAACCAGATTCGGCCACGGTAGGTGGAAATAGAGTGAGTACCGGAAATCGTGTAGCACGTCTAGGGATCAAACAAATGGATTTATTGGGATGAAAGTTTGAACAGTCATGTGCATTTGCTACAGACAATCGAGACGATGCCGGAACTGCTCAGAAATGAGTGAAACTAAATATCCTATTTCTATTTCCGAACCGCCTTTTTGGATGGCGGGTGTATTATGTGACGTTCTCATCTACTTTCTTGTACAGCCTACTCGTACAAGTGCCATATGAGCTCGTAGCTCTTGTTTTATGGCACTTGAGCTTACTCAAGTGCCATATAGCGATTGTAATTTCTGTCCGTCAGTCGGTCTGTCGGTCCCGGTTTTGCTAGTTCGGGCACTTCCAGATAAGCTAGGACGATGAAACTTGGCAGGCATATCAGGAACTGGACCAGATTAAATTAGAAATGGTCGATTCCCCGATCCGACCATCTGGAGGGGAGTGGAGGGAGGGGGAATCCGGAAAAAATAGGAAAAATGAGATATTTTTAGCTTACGAACGGGTGATCGGATCTTAATGAAACTTGATATGTGGAAGGACTTCGTGTCTCAGACCCTCCATTTTAAATCCAGACCGGATCCGGTGACATTGGGGGGAGTTGGAGGGGGAAACCGGAAATCTTGGAAAACACTTAGAGTGGAGGGATCCGGATGAAACTTGGTGGAAAGTACAAGCAAAAGTCCTAGATACGTGACCGATATAACCGGAACGGATCCGCTCACTTTGGGGGAGTTGGGGGGGGGGAGAAGTCCGAATTTGTAGTGATCCCGCGAGTTCCGTGCTTCCTGATGTGCTGGGATGATGGAAATTGACAGGCATGTCTGGGACCCGACCAGATTAAATAGGAAATCGTCAATTCCCCGATTCGACCAGCTGGGGGGGGGGGAGTGGAGGGAGGGTGAAGCCAAAATTTGAGGTATTTTTAGCTTGCGAACGGGTGATCGGATCTTGATGAAAGTTTATATTTAGGATGACCTCGTGTCTCAGACATCTCACTTTAAATCCGGGCCGGATCCGATGACACTGGGGGGAGTTGGAGGAGGGAGCCGGAAATTTTGAGAAACGCTTAGAGTGGAGGGATCAGGATGAAACTTGGTGGGAAAAACAAGCACAAGTCCTAGACACGTTATTGACATAACCGGACCGGATCAGGGCACTGTGGGGGAGTTGGGGTGGGGGTCCGGATTTCTAGCGATCCCCCGAGTTCGGCATACTTCCTGATGTCCTAGGGCGATGAAACTTGGCAGGTATGTCAGGGATCCAAACAGATTGACTTGAGAACAGCCGTTTCCCCGAGCCGACGATCGTGGGGGGGGAGTGGGTGGATGGGGAGTCCGGAATCTAGTGGGGTGCATAACTTTTGAACGGGTGATCGGATTTGAATGAAACTTGTCTGGTGAGCTATCACCTCGGACGCTCAGTGTCACGTCCGGGTCGGGTCCGATACCTGTGGGGATGGGGGGGGGGGTGAAAAACTCAAGAAACTCTACAAGCAGAGGGATTGGGACGAAACTTAATGGATGGAACAAGCATTAGGCCTAGATGAAATTGACGGAGCCAGATGGTTTCGGGGCTCTGTGGGGAGAGTTGGAGGGGGTTTCCTGGAATTACGGTAGTCGTGAGTTTGAATAGTTCCAGATGTAAAATGACAACGAAACTTTGCAGGCATATTAGCGACCCGAATTATCTTGACTTAAGAACCTGACACAACATACCCCTGGAAACTTCCGTTCCTAGATCCGAGTATTTTTTGGGGAGCAAGAGAAGAGAAATAATAATAATAATAATAATTATAATTTATTTTTAACCCACTACAACATTCAAGAAAAAGTGGAGTAATAAACTAAATAAACAAAAAAGAAACCAAAAAGAAAGAAAATAACTCAACTACGAGAAAAACATTGTAGAAGACCATGGAAAGGCTCAAGGTTCGAAACTGCAGACCCGGATAACCCCTCGTGTAGCAAGGCCAGCTTTGCCGTGACATCCGAAGCGTTAAAATTCTGGATAATTTGTCTATTCTTATACCACGGTGGCAAATAAAGTAAAAATCTCAAGTACCGGAAATACGCGGATCGGAGAGCTTGGATATCTTTTTTAAGAAAAATTGGAAACAACCCAGACAAAAATAAAACAGAGTGGTCACAATAGGTCGAGTACAGTTTCGCTAATGCATTACGGTTATATTTACTTCTGTTAGCAACAATTTTTGAGTAACCAATCTGGAGCTTAAGCTTAGCGTCAGAAACTGTACGCGAACGAAGTGACCGTAGATTACTAGTAATCGAGATTCCCAACCACCTAATAGATTCAACCAAAGGTATAGAAAAATTTTGACAAGTAAGTGATGATCTAGAGGAAGACTTAACGTTGAAAGTAAGGAAATGTAAATTGTAATATGTAAATTGACTTCTATAAATTGCAAACGAGTGGTCTGATTCGAGTGAAACTTCATGGGTGATACAAATCGATGGCCTCGACACGTAAAACATGCATTCGAACCATATGCGACCACGATTAGGGGAATTGGGGGTGGGGGGACTTTTGACATGCACAAAAACCAAACGGATGGGCCGATGAGATGCAAATTCGACAGTGCCGAGCTTATGCGGCCTAGATTTGTTATTTGGCATCCGGGCCGGATTCGGCCAAGGTAGGGGGAGTACTGGAAACTTGCAGATAGGCTATGCTCCAATTTCAGTAAAACTTGATGGACAGGAACAGGGAATTCAGAGATTGGGCCCGAATCGGCTCCGACAACGTTGGTGGGAGGGGGGGGGGGGTACCGGAACTTTCCAAAAATGCTCAGATTCGAGTGAAACTTGATAGATGGTATAAAAGAAGAGGCTTTAGGTGGTCGATTTTTTTATTCCGAACCAGACTCGGCCACGGTAGGTGGAGATAGAGTGAGTACCGGAAATCGTGTAGCACGTCTAGGGATCAAACAAATGGATTTATTGGGATGACAGTTTGAACAGTCATGTGCATTTGCTACAGACAATCGAGACGATGCCGGAACTGCTCAGAAATGAGTGAAACTAAATATCCAGATCCAGATAACCGGTTTTACGCATCTGTAGCATGAGACGCCAAAACCCCTACTTTAGCAGCCCGACGTCTTACTCTTTGTACTGGTTTCGGGAACAGTCTGCGTTCCCACTCATTTTTTGAGCACCGGTTTCCTACCCCATCTTGCCCGCCAAAACCTCGACTACCTCGAGCTGTAGCACAAAAAGTTCCGGTTCTTAACCGTGTTTGTACAAGAACCGATCGCTACAGAAAGAGCTTTGTACCATCTTTTGTTGAAGTTTTGAACAATTGATTAACTATTTCCCTTTAATGTTTTAATTGTCTAGGGTTTTTATTCTGTTTGATCATTTTTTTATTATTGCTTTATTATGTACAACCGCCTTATTAAATGTTTTGTAATTATGATGTACCTGACGAAAACGACAAGTTCGGCAATCCAATGCTGTGAAAGTCTCGTTTTACAATAAAGTATCAGTATCAGTATAAACTCTTTCGGAGCATAACGAACACGGAAAATAGTGAAATATGGCAAATGCAAAGATTAGTGAGTTGTCGTTCTTGTACAGCCTACTCGTACAAGTGCCATATGAGCTCGTAGCTCTTGTTTACTCCTGTAATTGTTTCACTAGAACTGAGACGGGGAACCATATTCGCTTGAAACAAACACGCAACTCGGATTGTTTTAGTCAGTGTGGGAAAAACAGAAAAGAGCTATTTAAACAGCTGTTTTTTTCAACAAAACAACTGTTTTCTGTTTTTAAAGAAAAACAGAACAGGTTAACTGTTCTCTACGACACCTGTGTTTGTCTCTGTTCTGTTCTCAAAATGACCTGTTTTCTGTTCTTCTGATTTTCAAAAAAAACAGAACATGCTTAATCCGGATGAAACTTGGTGGAATGAACAAGTACAAGTCCTAGATATTTGACTGACATAACTGGAACGGATCCACTCACTTTGGGAGAGTTGGGGTGGGGGGGGGTCCGAATTACAAGTGATCCCGCGAGTTCGATGCTTCCTGATGTGTTAGGGCGATGAAAATTGGCAGCCATGTCAGGGACCCGACCAGATTAAATAGGAAATAGTCACTTCCCCGATCCGACCATCTGGGGGGGGGGGGGAAGGGGAAAGCCAAAAATTTAGGTATTTTTAACTTGCGAACGGGTAATCGGGTCTTGATGAAAGTTGATATTTAGGATGACCTCGTGTCTCAGACGTCCCACTTTATACCCAGACCGGATCCGAGGACACTGGGGGAGTTGAGAGAAACGCTTAGAGTGCAGTGATCGGGATTAAACTTGGTGGGAAGAACAAGCACAAGTCCTAGATACGTTATTGACATAACCGGACCGGATCTGGGCACTGTGGGGGAGGGGGGGGGCCGGATTTCTAGCGATCCCCCGAGTTCGGCATAATTCCTGATGTGCTAGGACGATAAAAGTTGGCAGGTATGTCAGGGATCCGAGCAGATTGACTTGAGAATAGTCATTAACCCGATCCGACCATCGTGGGGGAGTGGATGGATGGGAAGTCTGGAATCTAGTGGCATGTATAGCTTTTGAACGGGTGATCGGATTTGAATGAAACTTGTCAGGTGGAAAGAGCTATCACCTCAGATGTCTGTGTTAAGTCCGGGTCGGGTCCGATACCTGTGGGGGGGGGGGGCTCAAGAAACGCCTAAAGCAGAGGGATTGGGACGGAACTTAGGGAGCCAGATGGTTTCGGGGCTCTGTGGTGGGAGTTGGAGGGGGTTTCCTTGGATTTCCGTAGTCGCGAGTTAGAATAGTTACAGATCTACTAAGGCAACGAAACTTTGCAGGCATATTAATAACCCGACTTAATTGACTTAAGAACCTGACACAACGACCCCCGGAAACTTCCGTTCCTAGATCCGAGCGTTTTTGCGGGAGCGAGGGAAGGGAAATGTGGAAATTTGAACGAGTGGTCTGATTCGAGTGAAACTTACTGGGTGATAAGAATCGATGACCTAGATATGTAAAACATGCGTTTGAAATATATGCGACCACGGTTGGGGGGGGGGGGGGGTACCAGAATTTTCCAAGAATGCTCAGATTCGAGTGAAACTTGATAGATGGTATAAAAGAAGATGTGTTAGATCATCCATTTTTTAGTGCACCAAACGAGCGGATTTATTGGGCTGAAAGTTTGAACAGTCATGCGCATTTGCTACAGATAATCCGAGACGATGCCGAACTGCTCAGAATTGAGTGAAACTAAATATCCCATTTCTATTTCCGAACCGCATTTTTGGATGGCGGGTGTATTTTGTGACGTTCTCATCTACTTTCTTGTACCGCCTACTCGTAACAAGTGCCATATGAGCTCGTAGCTCTTGCTGTTGTTCAAAACAGTGTTGTCGGCCAGCCAGTCGGCAAATGCCTCGTCCGTCCCCCCCCCCCCCCGTACCCCCAAAGATTTTGGCTAGTAACGCCTCTGAGTAATTCAAGTTTAAGTTCTGCTTATTGCAAACTAAATACAACATAAAGAGCCAATTTGACTTAGATATTGCTAAGGAGAAATGCGGACATTTATATCTTATACGGACGATAGATGCATCAACACATAAATTATAAATCAACGATAATCCGTCCAGGTTCCAGATTCAAATCACCAAACTGAGTTGGGAAACCCAAAAGAATTCCAAAGGAGTCAATATTTCAATATTGGAATAAAAAGCGGATCTACTGTGACTTGTTATTTGAGATAAGCGAAAGTATATTCTGCATCACAATAATAGTATATTTCAAATGGTCTGAACCAACTCTTTGTTGATTGCATCATAAAATTGGCTATTTTATGGTGCTTTTGCACCTTGAATGTTACTTTGGCAGGCTTTTAAACTCGAGTCTTTTATTTTCTTCTGATTTATAGGGTATTCAGCGAAGATTGATTGGAAGCCTAATAACAGTAAAAGAGAAAGCTCCTACAGTTGGTGGCAACTTTGCAGTATGGGGAGGTGTCTTCTCCACGTTTGACTGTACACTTGTCTACTTGAGGCAGAAAGAGGATCCATGGAATTCCATCATCAGTGGAGCTGCAACAGGAGCAGTCCTTGCTGCCAGAAGTGAGTGAATCTAAAAACTCTCATCGAAATTAGCTTTTTTTTAACAGTGTGCCTGCGAAAAGGCAGACCTTTGCTAACTGAAGTTGTCAGTCAGTTGTTTCTTCTCCACTCCATAACTGGAACATTCGCATCTTTTAGTGGAATGTTAAATAAGGAATAGTTTTGAGCTACCCTTAAAGGACCCTTCTTGCTTGTTCTGCCTTTTATAATATACAAATCTCCCTTATGGAATTATAAGCTGCTAAAATCTCTCAGCTGTTCCGTTTTGTGGCTACGAATTTTTAGCGCTTTTTGGTCATGCCGAGTTTTGCCTGAACCTTTAGCGTCCGCTTACAACTCTTTCACACATAAGGATATGAGAATCTTCTGTTTTTTAATTATTTTATTTGCTTAATTATCCCAATTTTGTACCAGGAGTGCGTTCAGTTTCAAATGTTTTGCGCCCAGCCGCCGCGTCGGAGAGCAGGAAGGTTGAATAGAGTTGACAAGCGCTAACAAGAAAATCGCAAATTCCAGGTAGAAAGTTATGGTATTTTCGGGAAATGTTTTTTCTGACCCATTACATAGGGAAAAATAATTTCTATTAAGAGTTGTGCTTTAACATTAACTTTCTGAAATTTTGTGTTCACAGCTAATATTTTCCAACCTGCCACTGCATGCCATGCTCAGCAGCATGGCACGTAAAAAGCAAGAACAAATCTTACTCTTTCTCTATCATAAACCCTCTCTCTATCTCCGTCACAAATCCTCTCTCTATCTCTGTAATACGACCATGCGGAGGCGAATAGATCCCTGTACCGTGTCCGATGCAAACGAGCAGAGGGTAGGAGCTACACGGAACATCACATTTGTTACCCCTACGAACAGCTACATCGCAGCAAAGCCCCGAAGAACAAGTGCCCAAAGTAAAAGCCGATTAGTTGTCTATAATTGTGACGCGCTGCAGAGCGGGTCAACCACGCCTCTTGCCTTTTTCCTCTGATATACGCAGCAGCGAAGAGGGAAGTAGACGGGCATCAACTCAAAGCTCAGCAAGTACTTCTAGCTCAGCTCTGTTTTGTCGAGGTTCCCATAGTCGCTGCATGGGACCAAAGACGGAGGTTTTATTGGCTTATTTGTTCTTGGTAATAAAACCCGTCGTCTCGGTTTGACTCGAATAAGTTCGCTTAGGGTAGCGCCTTCACTCATGGTGTAGGATACCTTGTACCCAACTCAAGGATTGATTTGCGACAGTAAACAGACCTCGACTCCGTAAGCGGCTCCAAAACTCTTAGTACATGGAAAACAGTGATACAGTTTTTTTTGTTGTTTTTTTTACCAGCTTCAAATTCGTATAGCATCTTGGTGGCAAGAAATTGAATTGAGTTCCTCCCATGCTTTTCACGTAGGCCTTGGCTTTTGTGGAATCTGTCATGACTAATATGTGAGAATTTGCCATGTCACAAAAAAAAAAAATAGAATTCCATAGTCTACAGCCAACAGCTCTGATGCTTCACTATACTCATACTCTCTGACCTTGACCCAGCCCACATCGTCCCCCAGCCGCACATGAGCTGCCGCAAGGAATATACGTATGGTGTTCGGAGGGGTGTCATTTATGGGATCAGATGTGACAGTGCAAAGCGGATATGTCAGCTGAATTTTGTTATAGCTATATTAGAGGCCTTCTTGGCAAGGGTCATCTTCAGGCTCAAGCTGGAAAATGAACTTGAGCGGCTTGAACCTGAAGATGACCCTTGCAAAAGTTATGAGCCCTTGAAAAATAGCTCCAGTAAAATCCAGATGACTTATCTATTTTGCACTGTCAAATGTCACTGTAAAACCTAGTTGACGAGGCGCAAAACCGATAGTGTATATTCTCTTTATACAAAATATCTCTTCGTATCAGTCTCCGTGAATATATTGATTACTTTTTGTTGTTGCTAATCATTTATTTGTTTGTCTCACTTACGGATTTTCATTAAATTGATAGTGCTAATCGGATACGTCAGCTGATCTCGGCCCTTCTTGGCAAATCAGGCTCAAGCTGGAAATATGTGGAAAACTACTCACAACCGTAGCTAGATTTCTTTATTTATTTAGCACTGTCAATATGATTCTCAGTCAGCTTGGCCGAAGAAATATTTAGTTACGTTAAAGAATGTGACGGGTCTCGGAGGTTTCCGCGAAATGACGCCTCTGGGGGTACCACCACCCCAAACCCGTGGACGCCTGGGTGAGGCGACAATCGTCTTGTCCCGCTACTTGAGTGTGCTAAACTAAACAGTGACGTTTTGACGATTTGTTTTCATAGTAATCAACAGCAGCTAGTAGAATACTAATTTTGTTATTTTCTTTTAGATGGCATTCCTGCAATGGCTGGCAACGCTGTCATCGGAGGAGTCTTGCTGGCCCTTATCGAGGGAGCACAGATTTTAATATCAAAATTCACTGCAGAGCAGTTCAAGCCCCAGAGCCCCCTAGCTGACCCCCAATTCGCTGCGGCATCTGTGGGAGGTGCACAGCAATATTAGGGACTTGTTAGCTGTAATCTTAATCTTGTTAGGTTAAACGCGAAGCGTACTCCTGCGCGGCTCGTTCGAAAGTTGATTTCACTGTGATCCTCATGGCGAATATATTGTACAGTTTTTAATTGGACGGCAATGCGAGATTTTCTTTTACCTGGGTCGTTTTATTCCTTCGCTGGAACCCGTATTTGTAAAGGCGTTTTTCCGCTATCCCACAAAGACTCGATGGCTCAAGGTTTCCGCGGTAGTTCCTGTGGCCCACTTTACGGCCCTCGTAGAATCCTATGTCTAATTGCCGTCAGATGTACTGGATTAATAATAACAATCACACGTGAGATCTTGGTATAAGTTATCTGAAGGGTAAATAAGCGATTAGGCTTTCGGTTCATACCGAGTCGCGCATTAGCCCCGTGGAAAAGTCAACCAGCACTAAGTCGGATGCCAGAATTTACGAGCTTGATGAAGTCAGAACAAGAGTTGGGTAAAGCACAAATAGAAGCAGGGAGTTTAAACAGTTAACATGGCTAGGTCTAAGAGGAATTGAAAATAGCAAAACAAACCTGGATAAACTCACACCAAGAAGTAACGTGTCATTGTTTACTTTGTGCTAGCGCATCTAGCGGCCAAACAGGAACTAGTCTGGAATTAATTTTATGATCGGCAAATTGCGTTTCCCCCGTTAACCTCTCGCTAGCAGTGCAGCTCAAGTTTCACAAACAACTCCGAGGCGATTTTAGGTTTTGTTGCTCGAAAGTTGGCGAGAAATCGAGACTTCTGGCAAATTGAAATTCGTATAATAAAACTAGCTGCTTTGCAGTGTCCACCTTATTTCAAGGCCTGTACTAAACTTAGATCCCTAGAGAGAAGGAACTACAGTAGTTGTGTTTTTACAGATACCATGGTAACTAGATGTGTAATTAGTCGTTTTTGCAGTTACTGTGGTATCTGCGACAATTGCTTGTCACTTTTCGAAGTCATCTCAAAAGGAAAACCGATATCCAGTCACATCACCAAGTTCCAAACTTCTTTCCCACCAATTTGACAGAAGTTTATGAAAGTGAGACGACTTTTTCAGATACCACGATAGCTGCAAAAACGTCTTTTGACCCTGGTATCAGATACCACGATAACTGCAGAAACGACTTTAGACCGTGGTGTCGGATACCATGGTATCTGCAAAAACGCAACTGGTGTTTCCAAAGTGGTTGAGGTTATATAGGCGTATACGCTCCCCCTAAAATTCCTCTCAGATTAGTTCTTCTTGGGCCGCTAGGTGCGGAATCGTAAAGAAAAGAATGACGCGTTACTTTTTGGTGTACGTTTATCCAGGTTTGTTTTGCTATTTTCAGTTCCTCTTAGGCCTAACTATGTTTAAAACCGTTTAAAATGCCTCTTCCCCTTTTTTTGCTTTACCCAACTCTTGTTGTGTCAAAGTCATCAAGTTCGTCATTTGTGGCTTCCGACTTCAGTGCTGGCTGACTTTTCTTTCTTTTTGGGCCGATAGGTGCGCTGTCATAAAGAAATAATGACACTTTACTTCTTGGTGTACGTTTATCCAGGTTTAAAAACCGTTTAAAATGCCTCTTCCCCTTTTTTTGCTTTACACAACTCTTGTTCTGTCAAGCGTCATCAAGTTTGTCATTTGTGGCTTCCGACTTCAGTGCTGGCCGACTTTTCCACGGGGGTAAGGTGCGACTCGATATGTAGCGAAAGCTTAATCACTTATTCACCCGAACAGATAATTTCTCCAGATCTCACATGTGATTATCGCGTCTGGCGGCAATTCGTCATCGGATTTTATGAAGGACGTGTTGTATCCTATGCCTTAGTCGGAAGAGTCACCAAAATACTAGCGAGAAAAATTTGGACAACTTATGCACTTGCCGCAATCAAATACCTAAACCTTTGGTCAACCTAATTTTGGTATTTCCCTTCTACCACAATCAAGCCAGGAATTCCGATTATGAATTAAACTAAATTGAACAGAAATGCCAGAACATGGGAAATTTATTGAATCAATCAGGTACAGAAGTTTCAAGCTATTTCCACTCGTTCTCAGCTGGTGGTGACGATGTTTAGTCGAAGAGACCTGGAACAGAAGAGAACAAATCAGTAAAATTCCTGATGATTTTTGTAAAAATCTAAGCTTGAAAATGTTCCTCATATTAGGTAAGGGTTGTTTGGAATCACAGGTGATCATATCGGCAAATTTGTTAATCATTGGGTAAGTAAACACTAGCTCTTCCATTTTCTTAGTCCACTTTCTACTTTAATGGGTACGAGCACTTCCCACGAACACCTACACGGTTCTCTCAGTTTCAAGCCTAGTGTCTCAGACTTTGGGACGAATGTATTTACGTCCGTTGTATTACTAAACAACGGACTACGGGCGCATGAGAGCATAAAAATCTCAAATACTGAGCTAAAGTGTAAACCTTCCATCACTGAAGACGAAGGTACTTTTAGAATATTCCTAACCGTTATACACTATTTTAAGTCCTAATACCCCACCATAACTCCAATGCTCTTGCTTCGCTAAAATCTTCTGTCGTCTTAAGATTTTAAGGGTTTTTTCACAATCCCTTGTTCACTCTACAAAATTATCGGCTCATGCTAGCTCCGCGAAAATGAAAGGCTGTATAATAAAACCAACTTTCTCCTCCTCAGAAACTTACCGAATCCCATGTCATCATCCTCCTCTTCGGATTCCTCCTTCTTCTTCTCTTCCTTCTTTGCCTCCTTGGCTGGGGCAGCAGCGCCTAAAAGAAAACAACACTCGGTCAAAAACGATTTTGACTTACTTCAAGCTGTCCATAGATTTAGGACGAATTTGATTGTGACTTTGAGCTAAGATCTAGTATGTAACGCAGATCTTCGACGTAGAAAGAAGATAATGTTGCACAAAGAATCCCGCTGTTTGCATCATACCAAGTAGCAGACAGTTCTACAATTATGTTTACGAAATCCATAGATTTAGGACAAATTTGATTGTGACTTTGAGCAAAGATCTAGTATGTAACGCAGATCTTCGACGTAGAAACAAGATTATGTTGCACAAAGAATCCCGCTGACTGCATCATACCAAGTTGCAGACAGTTCTACAATTATGTTTACGAAATGAGTTCTATAAACTGTACACATTCCAAGACAAATTATATGTCAGCACCCTAAGCAGTCTGCAAATTTAGGATAAATTTGTGTGTGACTTTGAGCAAAGATCTGGTATGTGACTCAGACCTTAGACTTTTTAGAAACAAATTATGTTGCATAAAGAGTCCCGCTGTTTGCATCATAACAAGGTGCAGACAGTTCTACAATTATGCTTAGTGAATGAGTTCCGTGGATAGAATACATGTGAGACAATTGATGTCAGCAAAACCTTCAGCAATCTGCATGACAACTCACACAATCAAGAGAGTCGAAAGATGACAGAAAATTACTGGTCAGAAAGGAAACTGATTTGTCAACCTCTTTCCGAATAAGTTCACTTTTTCATGAAAAATATTAATAATGCAATAATAAAACTGCACAAATCTGAGAAAGGGCTGACTGAAAAGGATGACCGGAGCAATCTGCATGACAACGTTGTCTGAAACCAGAGATGAAAAGACGTTGGTCAGGATCAATTAAGTTCACTTATTATGAAAAAGAATTATCATTTTGTATCCACAAATGCAACAATGAAACTGCACGAGACTGAGAGGGGCAGACCAAAGTAGGATTGACTTTACCTGCAGCAGCTGGGGCAGCGGCTCCACCGGCAGCAGCAGCTCCGACTCCAGATCCAACGTTGGTGATCATGGACTTGAGGTCAAGACCTTCAAGGGCCTTGGCGAAGAGACCAGGCCAGTATGGCTCAACCTTGACATCAGCAGCCTTCAAGATGGTGGTGATCTTTTCAGCCTAAAAGGAGAGCTAAGTTAAAGCAAGACGGAAAATCACTCTACAAACTCAGAGGCTGAAGTCTTGTCTCATATTAGGTAAGGGTAGTTAGGAATCATCAGATTCATATCGGCAAATTTATTAATCATTGACGGCAGACAAATCTTTCACTAGGCCCGTGGTCTAGAATGATTCCAGGTGCAACTGTTGCTAAAGCAACTACACAAAAAGAAATAACTAAACTAAAGCTCTTGACAACCAAATCAAAGTAGAAATGTCGTATCACTATATATACTAAAAGAAATATTGCAGGTTTTAAAGAATTAAAGTCAAATAGAAATTCAAACTCAACATAAATTAGTATTCATGAAGTTTCAGGATGGTTGTACTTCTGCTCTTCCCTTGTAACATTACTTGCATGTTTGCATATACCGTGGTATTTGTTACCACAGTACTGGATCTGCAACTAGTTGTTTTTGCAGTTGCTGTGGTATCTGATACCACGAGTGCTCTTCAAAAACGAACAATTACCAATAGAGCTTTTCGAAGTCATAAAACATGCTAGGAGAGCAAGTTCCGTGTTTTGCAAAATAGACAGCGGAACAGAGAACACGGAACACAGAACAGCGTGCAAAAACGGGAAAATGAGAAACAGTGTGTCCCGTGTTTTGACAAAAACGGGAAAAAGATAAAACAGAGAGAAGACAGCGCACAGAACAGAGATAAAAAAAAAAAAACTATTGACTAGCCCAAGATTCATCGATAAAACTCTGGACAGGCACTAGAAGAGTACAAACATTATGTTCATTATTTTTTTATCTTCTAACACGAAGGATTGTCAGGGTCACTGACCTTAAATGATGTAACATTTAAATTTGCCACATAATCTTGAATGGAAGTCCTTATTGTCACTAATTTTAAGAGTTGCGAGTCCCAATCTGTTATTCTTACTTTTTTTAACCCTCTTAAAATATAATTTGTCAGGATGTTTACTCTAATAACCCTTTCGCCATTTTGCAAAGAACAGAAGAATTCAATGATTATGTATAGAACGGAAAATACTTTTTTTATATCAAAATACTAACAAGTTTATGCCTTGTGACAAGGACAACATAATTAAAAACATAATTCTGGCTTTAATCTAGGATTTTTTTTTCATGTTTTCTAGGCCATGAATTCTCATCTCTCCACAGGAAAGACTTCCTTACAGAAATCTGAAATTTTGTTCTCATTTAACTTCAGCCAGTGGGGTTACAAGTCCAAAGAACCACACACTATATTACTTATTATCATTATCTAAATTCAGGTTGTGCTATTTTGAGAGACATGTGATGGTAAAAGTGCAAACATTCAGGATTTTGCAACAAGATGTTACAGTACAATTTCTTAAGACACCTACAGGAGAGTTACCAAGCTTTACAGAACCAGGAAATCGGCTGCAATAAGCTGAAAATTAAGTTTCTCTGTCCAGATGCAAAATCATACTACACTGAGAACTATGGTGTATATGAGGCAATTCTCCATGAAATTCAAAAGTTCTGTATTCGGAAAAAAAGAAAATTATTTCCTCATTCACAAGGCAAAACCATTATTTTTACTTGCATCTGGTATTTTATCATGTGTTAAGATTCTTGATCAAGACACAGATCTTTCTGAAAAAAAAAAGCAAATTGTCTATAGCTGTATTAAAATTAACAAGAGCTGGAAGCTCATATAGCACTTGTATGAGTCAGATGGAAGTGATGGTCTAAAGTATTTTTTTTTCATTTTTGGGATCCCAAAACGTAAGTGGAGGGATACCTATGACATCGCAAAAGTTGTCCATCTGTAAGCACGATAACTCTCCAAGGGAATGAGATATTTTGATGAAAATGGTGTGAGGATTCGTTAGGTCGTCAGGCCAGTAGAGTTCGCAGTTGGGCTTTGTAGCCCTACATTTAGGGGTGGGGGAGGGGGTTCAAATTAAGGGGCAAACAAAACATTTTGAAACAGCTAATGTGATAGTCGATTATGGGGTAAGAAGACATGCTGAGCACGATGGTGAAAACCATTTTGTCATCGGACAAGTAGTTTGCCCGGAATCCGGTCAAAACCGGAAAGTTTGTTAAAAGTAAAAGGTTTATTTTAAGTTGATTACATGTTCGGTTTAGGGGTAGGAAAACATGATGAAGAAGATGGTAAAATCCATTTTCTCGACGGACAAGTAGTTATCCCCGGAATCCGGCCCAAACAGAAAGTTTGCTAAAATTAAAAGTTTTATTTGGAGTTGATCAAATGTTCAGTTTAGGGCAAGAAGACATGCTGAACACTTAAGTGAAAACAATTTTCTACCCGGACATGTAGTTAGCCCGGAATCCGGCCCAAACCGGAAAATTGTTAGAAGTTCAAGTTTTATTTCTATTTGATTAGATAACCGATCTAAGGGTAAGAAGATATGCTGAATCCGTGTGTGACAATCATATTTTATCCGGACATATAGTTCAACCGGAATCCGGCTCGAGTCGGAAAATTTGTTATAAGTTAAATTATTTGAAGTTGATTAGATGTTCATTATTGGGGAAAGAAGATACCCTGAGTTCGTCTTTAAGCTTTCTTTCTTTGGAAGTTGGCAGAAGTGGCAGGAAGTTTTCGTCAAAACAGATATGACTTACAGGGGTAAACACACATGCTGAATCCATATCTGAACTTGGTTTTCTCAGATGATTATCTATTTGGCCTTAATCTGTTTCTGAATTTTAATTGTAACAGTGTTCAAAGAGTCTGGCGATGACCGGATCTGGCTAAAACAGGACCCAGTTGTCTGGACCAGATGTTACATTTTTGGGATCCCATCAAAACCTTGGTCTTGTTCGTTAAGATGCGCCAAACTTGCAAGGCTGGGTCAGAGGATGAAAGTAATGGTCAAAGGTTTTTTTCACATTTCAGTTAAGATGAGCACTTTAATGCTTAAAAAATAATTTTAAAAAGGATCATGTGCTCATGGCGATCTTTCGGATTGGAGAAGTGACAATGTCTAATCCAATGATATATTAGTTTCTAATGCTCCAGCTAATCTTCCTATCACATCTGGAAGTACCTTAACTCACAACCACCAGAATTCTGTACACCCCATACAGCTCCCCACCCCTCGATACCCGAATCCGATTCTGTCACTGATGCACCTAGGACTTGTCACTGTACTTCCCACCAAGTCTCATCCCTATCACTCCACTGTCACAAGATTTCCGGTTCTCCCCTCCACCCCTTGCCTACCCAGTTCATCGGATCCAGTCCTGAACTGAAATGGGACATCTGAGACATTAGGTCTTTCCATATATCAAGTTTCATTAAGATCTGATCAGCCGTTTGAAAGTTATACATGCCCATATTTTCTGGGTTCCTCCCCCTCCCCCCACGATGGTCGGATCGGGCAAGTGACTATTTCCCAAGTTACCTTGGTTGAGTCTCTAATATGCCTGCCAAGTTTAATCATCCTAGCACTTCTGGAAGTACCCTAACTAGAGAAGAGTGGACCGACCGAAAAGTGAAGTGATCGGTATATAGCACTTGAGCAGAGCTTCAAGTGCCATAATAACACGGCTCACTAACTGCAAACAAACCTTGTTTAACTGGTGTGAATCTTAAAATCTACCACTAGCAAGCACAGCCAAATAATCACTACAGTTCCCGTAGCAATTCCAGTCAATTATTGAGGAACAGTTCACTAATGAACTTGGAAACAACTGTGAAGCACAAGAAGATATTCTTAGTACATGAGGGGGCAGGGAGCAGGGGTATCTAACTGCAAATTTATGACCTCAAACTTTCTCTGAAAACCTTCATGGAAATTTCTGTCTACTACGAAACAGGTCTTAAGTCACTGACCGGTTCCCTTTTTTATAGTTACAGGCGGGGTACATGACTACGTTTTTACAATACCTCGAATGATGCTACAAAAATGTAAACATGAAATGTACATGCTTTCCTGGCAGTCAAGAGGCAAAATATGATTATTTTTTTCAGTCTTGAGTCCAAAAATATAAGTTGCATTGCTGCTGAGACCATGGTAACTGGATCTGCAATTAGATGTTTTAGCAGTTATCCTGGTATCTGATACACGGTAATCTGCAAAAGCAACTATTGCCGGAATTGCACTTTTCGTACGTCATCCCAAAAAACTGTTTCTGAATATCAGATAACACAGTAACTGCAAAATCGCCCTTTGACTGTGTGATCAGATACCATGGTATCTGCAAAAATTTAACTATTCAAAATTCTGTACATTTTCTTTGTTTTAAATATGCTTAGAAAAGGGATTTTCTTGCAATTGACTTTAGTAACTACCTTTTCGTCATTGTGAAAGTCAAGCAAAGGAATTAAGAGCTAAGGTTAGAATGAGACGATCTTGTCTGGAAGAAAAATTTGCTGAACTAGAAATAGTGAATCAAAATTTATTTACCCAATTTGTCAATGATTCAATTAGCTTCAATCTAGTAGGATGTTTCAATCAAGTATGTTTCTATAGTATCTCTTAGTTAACTTTAAGCAAAATAGATTATTCTGCAGGCTGCAGGCAAAACTTGTCAAAAAATTTGAGATCTTTTACGAGGTTAATTGTACCCCTCCTGTAGGACCCTATCGCCTGTCAGGAATGCATGAAATTTTCTGTCATAGTTTGGGACCAGGTTCGAGGTTGGATACCCTCCTGTAGCCTGAACTAAATGAGGCAAGCCTGTAAATGACTAATCCATCACAACAGAATGCAACCCCCAATATCAATAATGACGCAAAAACGGTAGATACTAGCCGCAAATCGGAATAGAGCAAACAATTTAAGCTTCAATTTATCAACACCTATGGAGGTTCCACAACACAGCATCACAAACTTGTGTTCAAAGTAATAATTAGAGAAAAGACTTACGGTGATGGCAACATCGTCGTCGAGGAGGATAAGGGCAGCGTAAACGCAGGCAAGTTCGTCAGTGGATGCCATTTCGTCTGGATTGAAATTGATAAAGATGCAGTCGCCAACGGCCTTAGCTCAGATCGAGAACAAGCACCTGAATAGTCTGTTCTTCTTGAGAGATCAACGGCGTAAATTTCATAGAGCTTATGATTGGTGGCGAACGAATAGATGAAAGATGGCGCTCACAACGCTAAGAACACGAAAGGCACAAAAAACTTCACTACGCAACTTTCGGCCATCAAATCGACCTGGGGGGCTTAGATAAACATACAGGGACTTATTGTCGACAGGACCACCCTTCTTTGTTATCTCGTACCCCCCCCCTTAGTGTTCCCAAAGCTAGCTGACAGGCCCTTGCCCCTTATGCACTGTAAAAGTTCCCCTTTGGCCGTGTTTCGGCCATAGTATCGGGATAGTAGTCAAGAGGTCGTCCGTTCAATTCCTATTCCCGGCACACAAACCTTTTGCTTTCTACTAACTCGAAAGTCGAATTCTCGGAAACGGCAATGGTCGTAACGAGAATTTTTCTTACTCTCAATATGACTCAGGGTCAGCTCAGGGTACATTCTTGATATGTCAGCTAGCTCCCCAAGTCAAGTTTTCTGTTCCTTTAAGGAGTCCCCGAGTTTTTGTTTGTCCCGGAAACTCACTCCCCGTATTCTCGCGAGTCCCCACGGACGGGGAATGCTCCAATTATCATCACCATCATCAAAACGGGCAATCCTTCAGTCAGATCCAGAGGGGAATCAATTTTCCATGGTGTTGATGCAATGTAAAATTAATAAAAAACAATCAGAATAAGCAAAACCAAAATTGACTTGGATTCAAATGCAATTTCGTCAACTGCATATTTATTTTTAGAACAAAATCCATTTCGAAAGCATTCCCCGTGTTCTCGTTGTTTTCAGTACGCGGAGTCAACGTTGAGTGTCTCCCTCTATTCTTGCGTTCCCTTCGATTCCCCAAGGACTAACGGCGAGAATACGCCTAAGATGGCGCTGTACACAATCCTTTGATGAGAACTTGTTTCCGTAAAACACTCCTAGCCAGCTTTCCTGACAAAGCACCAGTTTTCGTCCGTTTCCATTTTCGTCCACGTCATACGATGCGGCCGATCAGAAATATTTATTTGCGAATGGATTGTATATGTAAGCAAAATATCGCTTTCAATTTCGCTAGACTAAAAGTCAGCTGACATTAGAAAATACATTTTAACAACTCATTCCGTCCCAATAGTTTGACAAACTTTGACACCATAGTTTTCCGTTTGCAACAGGAATGAATTGTGTCGACACAAAACACAAGACTTCCCCAGAATAGTGACCGGGCTTTTGTTTGTCCCGACCTCGAGCATTGGTATAAATGTATATTCTAAAGTTCACGGCAGGATCAGCAGTCTAATTCGGACCTCTGCAGACTTCTCGTCCCCCAACAGCAGCCGTGCTAGCCAATGGCATCCTAAATCACTTCTTCAGTGGCGAATTCCAAATGCCGTTAGCGTTTATGTCGAAATTGTGTGTCACTGTGTTAAACCTTTATTTATTCTCTTTAATGTTTTCCTTAGTGCCTGTATTTTGGTCGCCTTTTGGCGTATAATTCTCGCCGTTCCCAGAGGACTTCGTGGGGAATCGAAGGGAATGGCGATAATAAAGGGAGTCACTCCACGTGGATTCCGCGCACGATAAACAACGAAAACACGGGGAATGCTTCCAAAATGGGTTTTGTTGAAAACAAAAAAAAATACCCAGTTGACAAAATTAGTCCAGATCCACTTTATTTTTGTTTTTTTCATTCTGATAAGTTTTTAATGAATTTAATTGAATTTACAATGCACCAACACCACTAAAAAATGATTCACCTCCGAATCTGAAAGGGAGTCCTTTTTGATGACAGTATAGGTATGAATAGGTACAATAACGTGTGATACGGCGTATGCAGATTCCTCTTTTCCTCGGGCGCGCTTTAGTAAGGAGAATAGACCCGGGTTCTATTTTCACTTATGCAGAGCCAATCCGATCGCTTGGTTGCTTCCGTCAGCGGGGTGAGGAAAGGAGCAGCGTCGCCAGGGTTGCCACGGGAAGCATTGAAGTTCTACTTTGTTGGAAGTTGAAGTAACAACTTTTCTTCAAAAGAACACGTTTTGTTCTGTTACGACCGCTTATGTTAATTCGAGGACCAATGCTGTCCACTCGTTTATTTATTAATATAATGGGAGTCAAATTGTACCGTGTTCTTCAAAACTATGCTAACTGAAAATTTTTTGAAAACTGAGTGAACTATACCATTGGAAAGATATGAGCCTCGTTTTTGTTGCAATAGCGCTGCCGCATCGCTGCTGCAGCACTTCTTTGCTTTTCCACAATATGCGTTTTTGGATTCACTTTCTTCTTGGTTGAAGCGGCAGCACCTTGTAGGGAAGCACGGACTTGGTCGGTGAGCAAGTCCGCGATTCTTGAGAAGCGCTGCCGTCTTCCTCGGAAGCACTGCAGTGTAAAAACGGATGCAGAAAGAATCAGTCCGGAATTGGCCGAGAAGCGGGCCTGCAGCATGCAACAAAAACGAGGCTATGGTATTCTGTTAAATTGCGATAAGTGTTAGACGACGACATGAGCACCATCTAGCGGTAGATTAGTTTTAAGTTTCTGAGCTCTTACTTTCTTCATGCAGATGGGATACGCAAAACAGGGGCCAAAAATTATGAAAATGTAGTTAGCACAGTTTTGAAGAATACAGTACAATTGTACTCGTGTACTGAAAGTAGTACAAAGAACACTTTTCTGATGTTTAGAAACTCAAAAAATTGACAGTTTGGCACACCGAACCTTGCATTGATAAGAACCTTTTACTTTCAATTTATTTATACAATTTATCAATTCACGCTAAGCAGCTTGTTACACCTATTTGAACAATTCTTTAAACGCACAAATACCTTCTTACAATTATTATTAAACAAGTAAATGTCCGTTGTTAACGTACCTAAGCTTTCGGTTTTTTTATTTTTTATTTGTCTTATAAAATTCTTACTTTGTCGTGCAGAATCTGGACAGATCATTCGCATGAAAAGCCGGAGAATCTCGCAGAGAAATTCTAAGATCATTACAAAATTTTATTCAAAACAGTATTCAAAACAGTACATCAGCTATAATCATCATTATCTGCGAGCTGCTCTTGATACACATCCAACCTCTCCGCGTCAAACTGCGCGCCCACCGCACACGACATCAAGCTCTGCACATTTCTTTCCTCGCCACTGCCAAACACATAGCCATTCGCTTTATCCACCTCGTTCCTCACCCTAAGCAACGCTTTAGGGTCCTCCACACAGAAAGGCAAAAAGGAAACATAGGAGTAGGACTCCAAAACGTCAACAATCTTTGCGGTTAATGCGTTGTATTTCTTAGTGAACGGATCATCGTCCAAGCTTTGTAGAAGATAGTTCAAGTCTAGAACGTCTGTGTAGAAGTCAAGTCCGAACTGCAGCTTTCCATAGCGCTCGATGAGGTCACACTTGGATAAAATGTTGACGTGAGGCATTTCCAGTTGGAGCATCGTTGTTAAAGAAGCGAGAACAACTGAGATGAACTTGCCTTAAAAAAAAGAAAGTGGTAAGGCCCCATGTTCTGTTTGTGGCTCCACTCTGGGATGTTGTAAACGCCACGGATAAGAAAGAGCTAAGAAAACTGTTTCACAAATGTGCTAAATTTCTTCTTCAACTTTCCAGTTGGTCCCGCAACCGGTACATGATTCTGAAGTACTCTGTCGCAAGCCCTGTACTATGAGCGTGTTCCACCCTTCTAACAACAGTTGCTATTTCCGTTCTAACCTCAAGTTCAGGTTCAACAGTTGCTATTTCCGTTCTAACCTCAGGGTCAGGTTCAGGTTTATATATTTACGTAAAAATTTATAAAATAAATTACACTTCTTTCCCGGCAGAAAGGCATCTCGAATGCTCGGGAACAACATACAATGAAAAAAACAGTTTTAACTTAAATAAATAACGAGTAATCATCCGCAATACCATAAATACAAAATAAATAACAAAATACCACATTCACCAGACCAGACTTGCACCTCCAACTTTTCAATCCTGTGGACCTCTGCAAGGGAATGCAACCTTCCGGACCATTCAAGAGGGGAAACCACTCTTTATAATAAATAAATTTAATTTATTCGGTAATTACCTCACCAAAAGTTACTACGCTGACCGTTCCAACCTTCTAAAAATAGTAACTAATAGTAACTATTTGCTTACCACGCTCGGCAGCGTAGTAACTACGGATCACTGCAACGTGATTGATCGGATTCACCCGTGGCATGATATTCTGAAGCCTTGACAGCAAAATGCCAGAATTCGTGACGTCATGCGTAGTAACTACGGTAAGTAGGATGGAACACGGTCTAAGTGTCGATAATCTGGTCACGAACCTTAATAGTAAGGATGTTGTACACCCCTGATGGGTATTCTTTTTTTGATAAGATTTGTTTGATTGTGTAATAGGTAAACGTCGTTCTTTTTGGGATCCCAAAACGTAAGTGGAGGGATACCTATGACATCGCAAAAGTTGTCCGTCTGTCCGTCCGTCCGTCCGTCTGTCCGTCCATCCGTCCGTCCGTCCGTCTGTAAGCACGATAACTCTCGAAGGGAATGAGATATTTTGATGAAACTTGGTGTGAGGGCTCGTTGGGTCGTCGGACCAGTCAAGTTCGTAGATGGGCTTTGTAGCTCTACATTTAGGGGTGGGGGAGGGGATTCAAATTAAGGGACAAACAAAATATTTTGAAACAGCTAATGTGATAGTCGATTATGGGGTAAGAAGACATGCTGAACACGATGGTGAAAACCATTTTGTCGTCGGACATGTAGTTCGCCCGGAATCCGGCCAAAACCGGAAAGTTTGTCGAAAGTACAAGTTTTATTTGAAGTTGATTAGATGTTCGATTTAGGGGTAGGAAGACATGCTGAAGACGATGGTGTAAATTATTTTCTCGACGGACAAGTATTTCGCCCGGAATCCGGCCCAAACCGGAAAGTTTGTTGAAAGTAAAAGTTTTATTTGAAATTGATTAGATGTTCGGTTTAGGGGTAGGAAGACATGCTGAAGACGATGGTGAAAACTATTTTCTCGATGGACAACTATTTCGCCCGGAATCCGGCCCAAACCGGAAAGTTTGTTGAAAGTAAAAGTTTTATTTGAAGTTGATTAAATTTCGATTTAGAGGTAGGGAGACATGCTGAAGACGATGGTGAAAACTATTTTCTCGACGGAGAAGTATTTCGACCGGAATCCGGCCCAAACCGGAAAGTTTGTCAAAATTAAAAGTTTTGTTTGGAGTTGATTAGATGTTTGATTTAGGGCAAGAAGACATGCTGAACACTTATGTGAAAACAAGTTTCTACCCGGACACGTAGTTCGTCCGGAATCCGGCCAAAACCGGAAAACTGTTGGAAGTCAAAGTTTTATTTGAAGTTGATTAAATTTCGATTTAGAGGTAGGGAGACATGCTGAAGACGATGGTGAAAACTATTTTCTCGACGGAGAAGTATTTCGACCGGAATCCGGCCCAAACCGGAAAGTTTGTCAAAATTAAAAGTTTTGTTTGGAGTTGATTAGATGTTTGATTTAGGGCAAGAAGACATGCTGAACACTTATGTGAAAACAAGTTTCTACCCGGACACGTAGTTCGTCCGGAATCCGGCCAAAACCGGAAAACTGTTGGAAGTCAAAGTTTTATTTCTAGTTGATTAGATAAGCGATTTAGGGGTAAGAAGAGATGCTGAATCCCTGTGTGACAATCGTATTTTACCCGGACATATAGTTCGACCGGAATCCGGCTGGAATCGGAAAATTTGTTATAAGCTATATTTCTATTTGAAGTTGATTAGATGTTCATTACTGGGGAAAGAAGATACCCTGATTTCTTCTTTGAGTTTTTCTTTTTTCGCCGGACAAGTAGTTCTGGAGTTCGGCCGGAACCGGGAAATTGGCAGAAGTGGCAGGAAGTTTTCGTCAAAACAGATATGACTTATAGGGGTAAACACACATGCTGAATCCAAATCTGAACTTGGTTTTCTCAGGTGATTAGCTATTTGGCCTTAATCTGTTTCTGAATTTTAATTGTAAAAAGGTTCAAGGAGTCTGGCGAAGACTGGATCTGGCTAAGACAAGACCCAGTTGTCTGGATCAGATATTGAATTTTTGGGATCCCATCGAAACCTTTGGTCTTGTTTTTTGTAGCCGTTGTTTTTTCTTGTTCACATACTCTATCTATTTCCTCCTTTGTGCTGTTCAATAAAAGATTTCATTCGTTCATTCATATAGCACAAAAACTGAACTTCCCAATGGTCTGACAGACAGAATCCTACATTTTAAAGTTTAACCGAACAAGCAGCTTATTTTTACATCTTAGATCTTAGACATTGAACTATTTTTAAACCCCTTGGGGATTTTCGATCTGTCCACAGTAGTCTTCAGTAGGGAAGTTGAGACTGGACTCTTTCCAAACGTCCAACCACTATCGTCTTCCACCGCTACCGTATTTCCACTGCTGAATTAGAGGATTAGTTGGACCAGACGGTAGGGTCAGATATTTTGGTAAGTAAGTAAAGTATTTATTACCCGTATTTTTCACTTAGAACAAAACGGAGTAAAGAAGAAAATAACAAAAAAAAGAAAAAAGAAAAAAAAAGAAGAGAAATGAAGCGACCAGAACCCGTTAGTGTAGGTAGCTGGTTCAACAAGTTTCAAATTTAAGTCTTTAAATGCGAAGAGGGTGTTGACCACAACCAACATACTTTCCGCTTTAATTCTAGCTAATATGAAGACAGAGCTTATTGCTTCAAACCTAGACAGAAATAAAGATTTATTTTAGGTCAGACAAAAAAAACAAAAAACTCTATAACTTGAAAAGACGAAACCGAAAACTATTCGAATTTCAAAAGGTGAGAAATTTCCTGTATAATATCTTCTCATGAAGGATTTCCTCCTTGTTACATCGTTTTAACTGTCAAAACCCTCTCCTTCAATTCTCTACACACTTTGCGGTTGGCGCTGGATACCCCATCTAAATATATATTTTTACCCTCTGACCCACTAATCTTCATGGTGGCGGCACTCCGTCCTTTACCTTTCGGGACTCAGCAGCTCTTCGAATAGCATACTTCCGCTACTGTAAATTTCTCCTCTACTATTTTGTATAAAAAATGATAAATAAATTTTCAGTAACTAATAGAACTGTTAAACTTGACGAGTGGTGTCCAGTCAATTCGTCACAAGACAATTCGTCATACGGAAAATTCGTCATAAGGACATTTCGTCACATCCAAACTTGAAATCAGGCTCTCTGTGTCGAAATGTCCTTACGACTAATTGTCGTAATGACGAATTGTCCTTGTGACGAAATACCTTGTGACAAATTGTCTGTGACGAATTGTCCTGTGGCGAAATGACCGGACACTACTTTGGAAAATTCATCACCGTATACTATTCTACAACGCACCCTATATCCCAATTTTCTTTTTATCCCACTTGTCCACTTGTTTCCAAAGGACCTGTCTTACCTATAATACTAATGCAACCTACTTCCATAACCACTCCATATATTTCTAAACCCGGAGACCCCAATTTCGTACGGCACATTCTCCTCTAACAGAACCACGCTGATTTTCTCATGTGCCGTGTTTTTTTTACCTTCCATGTGCATCACGCCGTCAACGGTTGTCAGCGAGAAGTTTTTCCATCAGAAAACCGGTTATGTAAGTTGTTTCTGTTTTCGCTACACGTCAAAGGATCTCGGAAAGGGCTTAAAACAGCCAAAACCGTGGGTTACTTATTAACACAGTATAGTTTGAAAGCATTCAAATATATTAACATACTGTAAGTTGAAGAGTAAATAGTGCGAGGGTTCCTTTAACCTTAATCATGCTGTGTCCTCCATGGGTGATTTAATCCAATCCGCTTTATTTTTCTAAAAGTCTTCGTTATGAAAAAAGGCACTGGAAATGTCAGCAGAAATACATTGATATGCAAGTACGTAGTATTACTTTACAAAGTTTCTATACAATATAAATACAATTTAGTTTCTTCATATTCTTCATCGCAAACGCTTACCTTGATCACTACAATAGTGGGAGTCCACCAGGTGAACGGCACACAGTCTCATACCAAATTTTTCCAAAGCGGCAACCATCTGGCGAACTGAATTGTGGTGTGTGTACAATTCAACCTAAAATCGAACAAGATATGCAATCTTAGAAACACGCGGTACATGAGGCTTATTCTTCCCGTTACCTGGGGATCTACAGATGACAGCTTGTATCCGTCCTCTCCATGCTGAGGGCAGTCTTTCTGCTACACATCATACAAATCCACCCCAAAAATTTACCGAAACTTGTATAGGCGCGAAACTGGGTTTATAGCTTATGATTAGAAGATATACTTTATTCGAGTTTCCCTTATTTCTAATACGTTTGTTTCAAACCTTGTTTCATAGGTTTGTAAGAACTGACAAAGTCGAAGAAAAACTCGAAGAATATCCATCCATTCTTTTTCCCAAATCCTGCATTTGACAGTTGTATTTTGATTGGCATTAAAGTGATTTTGCTTTTGCCTTGTTTCTCTTTGTAGGCGAAGTATCGTCGTTTTCGAGAAGCTTATAGGCCAGAAGATCGGTAAGGCAGAGGCCTTGGAGATCACGAAAAACGAGGGAGGCAGGACTCCTGCTCGTATTGCTTCTTTTCCTTCCTAACAGTTTAACTGAAAATCCAACTTATTTTTTGCATCATTTAATTTAATGTACTGAATTATTTGGATTCTTCAAAGGGATTTTTTGATTTTCCACCATCTGCTTCAGTTATGACGATCAGAATATTTACAGCCGTCCCACAGCGAAAGTTCTACTATGTCGCGTGAAATTTTTCAACACAATCGCAGCTTTTCAGTGGGCTGTGGTGAGATTGGTGAAGATTTCTTAGTGCCGGAAAAAAAAAATATTGCTCGTAAAGCATAACACAAAAATACAAACGTATAGAGGTATCACAAATCACACGGAAATTCCACTATCTGAAAACTGATTATTCGCGAATAGCAGAACAACGAAGAAACGCATTTTCAGCGGGTCTTCAAGCCCATTTAAGTGAATAAGTAATGTGTAGCTAAATTGTCCTATCCAGCCCTTTTCGGTAAAACTTGAAGAGTTGAAACACAGGAGCCCTGTTCTGGTGCTTAAACAACATGAGACTCGTGTGTAATTTGCTGTCCGCTGGTCTGAGTTTTGAGTAAACAAATCTCTTGGGGCATCCTAGCAGAGAGATTACGTGGTGCGGGTGTCCTTTAAGGTGGATACTGTAAGTTGCCAAGACTTGAAATATGAACTTCCCAAATTTACTTTTAATTTGTTCCCTGGTGTAACGTTACCTCCCCATTTCCCACTCCACAATATTCAGCAAGAAAAGGGCCAAAACATGCATAAATCCTATACGTATTAGACCTCAGCGAGAGAAATCCCAAAAAATCCCCAAACTGGCACCTGCGTCCCCTCTTCATGAAAGATACAGAAGGAGTTTTGTTCCAGCATTTGTTGATTTGTAGAATAACCGATAAGTAGTCCTTTTTAGTTTTTTTTTCTTCCGTGACAAGACTATAAGTAAGTAAGTAAGTAAGTAATTTATTTATAACCCGCCGTTTTCAGAAAGCGGAGTAAATGAAGAAAGTAAATAAAACACATAAACATACACAAAAAGACACTTAATTTCAATCGTCGGCCAGGAAGCAGTGTAGAAGGTCGTGCGCTGGTTGGGTTCTGTTGTCAATGATTTTTGATAGCGAAGAAGAAACATCCAAAAGGGTAACACTTGCATCTTGAATTTTGAACTTCTCCGTCAAAGTATGGTTATGGCATAATTTCGACAAGTGGAGCAGGTGCTTTGCATATTTAAAATAACATGATCTCATCTTTTTTATCTCCTTCTTTCGCAGAACATGAGTGACACCAGAACGAAATAGTATAGAAGGAGCGCAGAAGGTGCTGTACAATTTTCCCAAAGCTTTACGATTATAGCGCCCCCGGTTGGGGACGATGCGCCCATAGGCGGTACGGATTGATCTAGAAACTTCTTGAACAACCGAAGAGCAAAATTTTGACAACGAGGATTTGAATGTTATGCCAAGCCATCGTAGAGATTCTGTTGATCTGACGACGAACGAAGGGTTGAAATGCAGGTACTCACATTTTGAGAGGTTAACTTCAAGACCGATTTTGAGAAGTTCCGACGACAGCTTACAGACATTTTTGGTGAGTGTGGATCGGGTACGGCTTACTAAGAGCAAGTCGTCCGCGTAAGCTATGTAGCTGAAGGCGTGGTCTTTATAAAAGTAAGCAGGATGCAAAGAATCAAGACAAGAAGATATGGCCGATTTGAAGATGTAGGGAGATAAGACTCCCCCTTGACGAACACCAGTTCGGACTGGAATAATCTCTGACAAGCTACCTTGCCATTTGAACCTTACTGAAGAATGACCATACCAAAATTTTAACAGATAGACAACAGACAGATTCACGCCAGAAGTAATGAGAGAAAATAGGGCCTGAGAGTGCGTTATATTGTCAAAAGCACCAGCTATATCTATAGAACATATATGTATAGCAGACTTGTCGCGGGTAGCCTGTTTCATCATTTTTGTCAATATGTGATGAGCGTGCGCACAACTGGCGCTCGAACGGAATCCAAACTGCATTGAACCAAAGCGACATTTTTCAACTATTTCTGGAAGAAGGATGTATTCCAGGATTTTGCTTATGGTACAAGAAACTGTAATTGGCCGATAGCTTTTGCAAAGGTCCGCGTCTTTCCCTCGCTTAATCACCGATGTTATAGTACCCAAGAGGAAACTATTCGGAACCAAACCCTGGCATAAACAAATTTGAAATAGCAGCTGAAGGTGTTGTGTTATAGCTGGACACTCAATTTTGAAAAAGTCGGCACTAAGGCCATCACAATCTGTAGAACCAGTTCTTCTTAATTTTCGGAAAGCAATTTCGATGGAAGAACAAGTAACGGGAAGAACAGAAGGTTGAAATATCTTCCTTGGTAGGTATTTAAGAAGTAAATTTTCAAAGTGCTGCTGAATCTGGTTTTTGTAACCACTGAATAGACCACTGTAGTGGCTGGTCCAGTCAGCCATCGTTAGCGTGGAAGGAGGTACAGCTGAACCTTTATCTGTACGAAGGACCTTTTGCCACGCTTTTTTGTCACTGGGAGCATCTAAGCCATTCAAATGAGCATTTTTAAGTGAAGATTTGTATTCACGCTTCGTTTTAGCTTTTAGATTAAAGACAGTACCATTCCCTGGACGTTCACAAGCAATCCAGATTATAGAGTGATAGGGTGTTATGTTATTCATCATTTTTGTTTATGAAGAAAAAGCCAAATTCGGCGGTAACGCTGTGACAGCTGCTTTTCAAAAGTAAAATTATATTCTATTCTGTTCTACATACCTGACCAGGAAAGTCGAAAATGAAGTACGAATTTTTGAACTTATTTATCTCCGTTATAAGCCAGTCTGTATTTTTCTGGAGATACTCCATGCAGTACATGAGGCCGCCGTTAGGTCCTAGCTTAAGCTCTTCCATCACGTCTTCTAGGGTTATGAGAGTAGATATGTCTATGTCAGGAGTGAATGGGAGGTTTTCATTGGCTGGGTCTGAAAAAAATATTAATAAAATAGACAATATTTCCGGAAAAGACGGAAATTATACAAGGGCTGTCAACCGTGACAAAGAAACTTTTTCATCAGGTTATACGACTTTTCAATCCCCTATGCATAACTGATTGAACTATTTAGATAAAGTTAGCTTCGGGAGCAATCACTGATCCTGTTGCTTGATCACAATGGTGATTTATGATTAAACGAACCTCCAGAACCATTTGCCGAAAACCGATTCTCGTCTCGGCGGTTTTAAAACTATAAGCCACTCCAATCAATTGCTTGGACTCTCTCGGTAGCGCGTCGCAAAAAGAAGAAGACCAAAGGTGTCGATGGGATCCCAAAAATCTAAGATTTGATCCAGACAATTGGGTCTTGTCTTCGCCAGGCTAATCATCAGAGAAAACCGAGTTCAGATATTCTATCTACCTATCTACTCTATACCTCTATAAGCCATATCTATTTTGACGATACTGACCGAAACTTCCTGCTTTACTACTGCCAAATTTGCGGTTTCGCCGGAATTCCGAGCGAACTACTAGTCCAGCAAAAAAAAAAAAAATCAGAAACGAAACCGGCGTATCTCCTTATCCCTATAAAGAACATCTAATCAACTTTAAATAAAACTTTGACTTAAAAAAAAAATGCGGGTACAACCGGACGCCGGACTAATTATATGTCCGGGTAAAAAATGATCATCATATACACACTCAGCTTCTCTTCTTACCACTAGATCTATCATCTAATCAACTTCAGATAAAGCTTTTGCTTTCAACATATTTTCCGGTTTTGGCCGGATTATAGGCGAACTAGTTGTCCGGCGAGAAAATGGTTTTCACCATCGGGTTGAGCATGTTTTCTTACCCCTAAATCAAACATTTAATCAACTTCAAATGAAATTGTTACTTAGAACCAGCTTTCCGGTTTTGGCCGGATTCTGGACGAACTACTCGTCCAGCGAGAAAATGGTTTTCACCATCGTGTTCAGCATGTCTTCTTACCCTTCAATCAAACTTTTAATCAAATTATAATTACACTAGAAAATGGTTTTCACCATCGTGTTCAGCATGTCTTCTTACCCTTAAATCAAACATTTAATGAAATTATAATGAAACTTTTACTTGTAACAAACTTTCCGGTTTTTGCCGGATTCCGGACGAACTACTTGTCCGGCGAGAAAATGATTTTCACCATCGTGCTCAGCATGTCTTACGTCATAATCGACTATCACATCAGCTGTTTAAAATATTTTGTTTGTCCCTTAATTTGAACCCCCTCCCCCCCCCCACCTCCAAATATATGGCTACAGAGCCCATCTACGAACTCGACCTTACCCTTGACCCAAACAATCCTCACACCAAGTTTCATTAAAATGTCTCATTCCCTTCAGGAGTTATCGTGCTTACAGACGGACGGACGGACTGACGGACAGACGGATGGAGGGACAACTTTTGCGATGTCATAGGTCCCTCCACTTACGTTTTGGGGTCCCCCAAAAAAAGGAAGAACGGAAAAGGAAAAGAAAGGTCGCGGGTTCGAATCCCGCTCTAGGAGCATTTTTGTGTCAGTCCACCACATACAAAATCCTGATTATATTTGACTGTGTTAAACGGATGAGTGAGCTAAGTTTTATTCTACCGATATTTCGTCCCTTTTTGGCAAGGGCCTATTCAGGCTCGAGCTAGCAACATAACTTGTGATGATAAATGAACCATTTAACGCAGCCAAATGCGATTTGCAGACAGCTTGGGACGAAAGAATATTTCTAAATTCCTGATGTTAATAAAACTACATGCCAAATTATATAGCCAGTATATAGGGTTCTGCCCTGTCACTACATTTATCGCTTTATTCAAGTAGAGAATCAACGCTCACCACACGCATAAAAATCGCTACATTAGTTTCCAATAACCCTAGGTTCACACAGAGCAAATCTCGGCGATGAACGAGATTTTTCAATCGGAGCGACAGAAGATTTTTGTCGGCTGGATGTTCACACTGAATTTTCGTCGGCAACAAAATTTAACGCGAAATGTTGCTGTTGCGTGCATAAAATCGTACTGTCGCCCGATTAACGCTGAATTTTCCCAACACTGAAAATCGCCCGACGAAGCAACAGAAATCGCCGATTTTGGCGACGAAAATCTCAGCGATGGCCGATATCGCCTCATTGTTGACGCCTGTGTGAACCTAGGGTAAACCTTTTCCCCTCAGTAGCTTTTCTTTCCAGGTTTCCCATATGCGCACATAATGTCCAGAGTAATGTTTACCCATGAACATGTCACCTATATAACATTTCACGCAAGCAGCACAACAAGGAGGTGGCTGTCTACAAAAAGTCCAGCACTTTGAAACAAAATGTTCACATGAGAGCAAGAATGCAGTGTTGTATCAGCGGAAATGTGGAGTGATGATGAATATGGTATGGAATTCAAAGATCGAAGATAGTTGGTAAAGATCATGGTAACAAAGCTAATATCCAATCTATAACGAATAATAACGAAACGCTAATGCCTGGATCTGAGCTTCTTCTTTGTGCTACGTTGTTATGCCAGTGTTTTGGGTTTCTGGGGAAAGAATATTCCTACGCGCGTCCAGCAGGTTTCACCGTCTGGACAAAAGGACATCCTTGCTTCCGGGGCGCGCGACAGAAGGGCATAGACAAGACCGATATTCAATGGGACTTCCTTCGCTGCCGTGATCCAGAGCGGATCAACAGATAAGTTTATATTTTTGTACAGTGTTTTCGTCAGTGTTTATCAACAATTATGGAGACACAGTGGAGAAACTAGGGGGAGGGTGGCAGCTGCCCCGTAGGTAAATCGGCAGTTTTTTTCGGTGCGAAGGTGATTTTCAAACTCTTTTATCTTACCGTTTCTGATACCGGCAAAAGTTCTGTCGGTAAAACAGGAAACTTCCTGTTGGGAAATAGGCAGCGCTTGTCGGTACGGCACGCTTTAGCATTCCGTTTCTGGTACGGAGAAAAGCTCTGTCGGTAAGCCAGGAAACTTCTTGTTGGAAAATAGGCAGCGTTTCTCGGTAAGAAGATTCGAATTTCGGTACTGATAAGAGCTCTGACGAACACTTTCCTCATTTCGTTTCTGATACCGACGAAAGCTCTGTCGGTAAATCATCAAACTTGTTGTAGGGAAATTGGCAACGTCTGTCGGTGCACGGATTCCGTTTTCAGTACCGACAAGAGCTCTTTAGGTAAATCACGAAACGTTTGGAAATCGGCAGAGTTTGTCGGTGCGGAGACGGTGCGCGGATTCCGTTTTCGGTACCGGCAAGAGCTCTGATAAAACACTTTCCTAATACCGTTTCTGATACCGACAGAAGCAAGCTCTGCCTGTAATCAGGAAGCTTCTTGTCTAGAAATCAGAATTTTTGTCGGTGCGGAGATGATACCGACAAAGGATTGTCGGTAAATCAAGCCAATGATCGGATCGAGACCCCGATATCTCTTGTTTTTACTTTTCGGTACAATGACTGGGAAAAGTCTTATCGGTAAAATGGGAACTCTCTTTCTCGGTCTGTTTAGATCCGGAATGGATACAATCTTGTCGTTAAATTCAGTATTTGTAAACTATTAGTCAGTTAGAGACTTTTTGATGTGATTACTGGAATATTCTCGTCGGGAAATCCGAAATTGCAATAGCCAAAAAGTTCTTCATTCCTTTCTGTTCCTTGACGGTAAACCAACCACACTAGCAAACCAGTTTCCTCGAATTGTTCTTGAGTGATTTCTGTTCCCACCCATAAACTGCCCTTTTGGGTTCATCTGGCTATTCATCAATCCAGGAAATGGTTCACTTTATTCTGTGACTTATGAGTTTCAAATTCCCGCCAGTCATACCCACACCAACTCGGCCCACCGAGGTTGGATCAGGCCAGGATATCTGAATAACACAACTAGGTCACATGTGCACAGTATTGCCAAGTTTATTTCAGTCGCTCAACCGATTTGGTCACTAACGGTCCATTTATACACTGCGTAAAATGCGACCGTATTTTGAAATCCGAGCGTATTTTACGCACGTTTTGAGCTTGAAAGTATTTCTAGCAATACGGACGTATTTAAATACAATACGGACCGATTTCTCTAATACGTCCGTATTACTAGAAATGTTTTCAAGCTCAAAAAGTGCGTAAAATACGCTCGGATTTCAAAATACGCTCGGATTTTACGCAGTGTGTAAACCCACCATAAGCGTAAGAAATCAAATTCTGCAAACATTACTTGGGTGCAACTGGAAAGTTTAAGCCTCGTCGGCAGATCGGGATCTTACACGTAATAAATCAAATTCTGCAAACTTTTGTTGGGCCTATAGATGTAAAATTTCAGTACCTCCATTTTATCTTGCGACAATTGCGAATATTCGCTGAAAAATTGGAAAAATTGCGAAAAAAAAAAAAAAATGAAAAATAAGATGCTGGGCTCGAGTATGGTGTCTGTACAAACTTTCCTCTGTGTCAGGCAAGGCCGTATCCAGGGGGGGGGGGGGTAGGGGGTTGACCCCCCCCCGAAACATACAAAAATAGCACTTTTTATAGGCTTTTCCTTCTGATCTATGTGTTTTTTGTGCTTTTTTGTCCGACCGGCAGGCAACCCCCCCCCCCTCGAAAGGCAGAACCCCCGCCGGAATAAATTCCTGGATACGGGCCTGGTGTCAGGCCACAACCGAGGAACTCATTCTAGGTTATGCTCTCACATAGTATGACTTTATTAGAAGTATCTCTCTGCAAGTGAGCAGATTAAATCTGTGACAGTGGTTTGCTCTCTAAAACTCAGATCACTTCCTCTGTACAAAGGGTTCAGAACATTTTGAACATTGGTGGCTAGATGAATTGGTTTTACGCAGAAATAAAACTAAAGAAAACTTACGGAACTGTAAGTTGAAGAGTAAATAGTGCGAGGGGTCCTTCCACATATGCCAACCAAGCAAGGCAAGAACTCCTGGTTGGAATGATGACTACTTTCGTCCAGCTAGCCCGAAGAATCTCTCTCTCTAGTTCGCTAAGGCAAATTTCTCACCTAGATTCACCAAGGTGACCTGTCTCCCAATCCTCCTTAGAAACTCCGCCATTGCATTGCAATACGCTGTCTTCCCACTCCCAGGAGGACCAATCACAATCTGTCCATATAGAGGAGCTGCTGAAACTGCCATCTAGGCTACCACCACTTTAGCTGCTTCAATTCTTCTGCAAGTGCTTTTGTGAACTTGGCATCCAATTTCTTAATACCAAAGGAGAAAAGGAGTGGCTTGAAAAGGCCGGCTTCTAAGAGCTTTCCAGCAATCAGACGAGCTGAAGCATGCAGTTCTTCTTGATCCTGTCCAAGTAGCACTCTGAAAGCAACATTTATGTTTAGTAATATGCATATGCCGAATTAGAGCCCTGATAATGGAGGACAAAGGAACACCTGAAATTACTATGGAATTAATGAATGAATAAATATTCTTTGAGCCCAAGCTGACTTTGAAACATTTATTCAAACAATGTTTACAACGGATTCGTCAGCTATGATTTTTCATCAGCGATATTTCGGCCCTACTTGGCAAGGGTCCTCGTCAGGCTGTCAATCTTCTGGTTCAACTTCGGGGAAGGAAACAAACCTGTAATAAATAACCGAAGCTTCTACCGACTATAAATATCTTATTAAGGTAAATTATCTTCAAATACCACTATAATGAAACAAGAGCTACGAGCTCATATGGCACTTGTTACGAGTAGGCACGGCTCGGTTATGTCAATGATATATCTAGTGTTTGCTAGGTGTCTTCCCACCAAGTTTCATCTCGATCCCTCCACTCATAGCGTTTTCCAATATTTCCGGTTCTCCCCTCCAGCTCCCCCCAAAAGTCACCGGATCCGGTCCGGATTTTAAGTGGGTCGTCTGAGGCATGAGGTCTTTCCAAATATCAAGTTTCATCGAGATCCGGTCACCCGTTCAAAAGTTATAAATACCTCAAGATTCCGGATTCCCCCTCCCTCCACTCCCCCGACAGTGCCCGAATCGGCTCGGTTATGTCAATGATGTATCTAGTGTTTGCTAGGTGTCTTCCCACCAAGTTTCATCTCGATCCCTCCACTCATAGCGTTTCCAAAGATTTCCGGTTGCCCCCTCCAGCTCCCCCCAAAAGTCACCGGATCCGGTCCAGATTTTAAGTGGGTCGTCTGAGGGATGAGGTCTTTCCAAATATCAAGTTCCATCGAGATCCGATCACCCGTTCAAAAGTTATAAATACCTCAAGATTCCGGATTCCCCCTCCCTCTACTCCCCCCACAGTACCCGAATCGGCTCGGTTATGTCAATGATGTATCTAGTGTTTGCTAGGTGTCTTCCCACCAAGTTTCATCTCGATCCCTCCACTCATAGCGTTTCCAAAGATTTCCGGTTGCCCCCTCCAGCTCCCCCCAAAAGTCACCGGATCCGGTCCAGATTTTAAGTGGGTCGTCTGAGGGATGAGGTCTTTCCAAATATCAAGTTCCATCGAGATCCGATCCCCCGTTCAAAAGTTATAAATACCTCAAGATTCCGGATTCCCCCTCCCTCTACTTCCCCCACAGTGCCCGAATCGGCTCGGTTATGTCAACGATGTATCTAGTGTTTGCTAGGTGTCTTCCCACCAAGTTTCATCTCGATCCCTCCACTCATAGCGTTTCCCAAGATTTCCGGTTGCCCCCTCCAGCTCCCCCCAAAAGTCACCGGATCCGGTCCAGTTTTTAAGTGGGTCGTCTGAGGGATGAGGTCTTTCCAAATATCAAGTTCCATCGAGATCCGATCACCCGTTCAGAAGTTATAAATACCTCAAGATTCCGGATTCCCCCTCCCTCTACTCCCCCCACAGTACCCCAATCGGCTCGGTTATGTCAATGATGTATCTAGTGTTTGCTAGGTGTCTTCCCACCAAGTTTCATCTCGATCCCTCCACTCATAGCGTTTCCCAAGATTTCCGGTTGCCCCCTCCAGCTCCCCCCAAAAGTCACCGGATCCGGTCCGGATTTTAAGTAGATCGTCTGAGGCATGAGGTCTTTCCAAATTTCAAGTTCCATCGAGATCCGATCACCCGTTCAAAAGTTATAAATACATCAAGATTCCGGATTCCCCCTCCCTCTACTCCCCCCACAGTACCCGAATCGGCTCGGTTATGTCAATGATGTATCTAGTGTTTGCTAGGTGTCTTCCCACCAAGTTTCATCTCGATCCCTCCACTCATAGTGTTTCCCAAGATTTCCGGTTGCCCCCCTCCAGCTCCACCCAAAAGTCACCGGATCCGGTCCGGATTTTAAGTAGGTCGTCTGAGGCATGAGGTCTTTCCAAATATCAAGTTCCATCGAGATCCGATCACCCGTTCAAAAGTTATAAATACCTCAAGATTCCGGATTCCCCCTCCCTCCACTCCCCCCCACAGTGCCCGAATCGGCTCGGTTATGTCAACGATGTATCTAGTCTTTGCTAGGTGTCTTCCCACCAAGTTTCATCGCGATCCCTCCACTCATAGCGTTTCCCAAGATTTCCGGTTGCCCCCTCCAGCTCCCCCCAAAAGTCACCGGATCCGGTCCGGATTTTAAGTGGGTCGTCTGAGGCATGAGGTCGTTCCAAATATCAAGTTTCATCGAGATCCGATCACCCGTTCAAAAGTTAAAAATACCTCAAGATTCCGGATTCCCCCTCCCTCCACTCCCCCCACGGTGCTCGGATCGGGGAAGTGACTATTTCCAACTTAATCATTTGGGGTCCCTGATATGCCTGCCAAGTTTTATCATCCTAGCTTATGTGGAAGTGCCCGAACTAGCAAAACCTGGACAGACCGACAGACCGACGGACGGACAGAAATTGCGATCGCTATATGGCACTTGGCCGAAGGGCAAGTGCCATACAAACTAGTCCTGAGATTTAATTTTTGACAACGACGCTGTTTTTGCTGTAGAGTTGGGGCGATGACAGGAAAGGGTTTTTTCTTCCCCTCTTATGTATAATAATAGTGTAGTTGAGGCACAAATACTTGTAAGGATGAGCTATGCTGGAGCTATGTGTATGAAGGTATGGACTTGTCGCGATTAAACTACGCAGATGATGTGTTGAACTTGAGCCGGTCGGTTGCGTATGTTGAAGGAAATTTTCGGGTTCTTAGTGAAGAATATGAGTGTATTCGTCATGAAAACAATGTGTTACTGTCTTGTATCGTTTTTTGCGAAAAAAGCGAGAAAAGTATACGGAATACTCATTACTTCTAAGCCTTGTTGTCAATAGACACATACTGGCCCGGCTATATTCCGCATTCGCTATGCCACACATACTAGCGTTGTCGTCATTCTGGTCACTACTGACTATGAAAGATAAAAAATGTATTCGTTCCACATTTTATGGATATTGCAAATATCTTGTGGGACTACCTCCGTGGGCCCGTAATTTTAGATTGTCGGCCATTGATAGACATAGATTGTAGCTCAAATTCTTGCAACGTGCACCGGACTCCATCAAACCATTCGAGAAGCCGTTGAGATAAAGAAAAACCGAACAGGCATTAACCGAGATACAGAAGAGTACTCTTTACCAGAAACGTGGAACGGGGTTATTAAGGGAAGAAAATTTAAGCCTCATTCCCTTATTAACAACAAAACCGAAGTCGATCAAAATGCAGAAAAAAATATTTCCTGCCGTCGCCCCAATCGTGCAGCAAAAACAGCAGCCGTGTCAAAAATTAAATCTCAGCACTAGTTTTTCCGTGCAGTGATTATTCAAAGTAATAGATTCAGGCAAGTACTCATAATAGAAACGTAGAACGAGGTCATTAATAAAACAATATTTAAGTTTTCAGCCCCTTATTAATGAAAAAAACGAAGTTGATCAAAATGCAGAAAAAAACCTTTCCTGTCATCGCCCCAACTGTACAGCAAAAACAGCGTCGTTGTCAAAAATTAAATCTCAGGACTAGTTTTTTCATTATAGTGGTATTTGAAGATAATTTACCTTAATAAGATATTTATAGTCGGTAGAAGCTTCGGTTATTTATTACAGGTTTGTTTCCTTCCCCGAAGTTGAACCAGAAGATTGACAGCCTGACGAGGACCCTTGCCAAGAACGGCCGAAATATCGCTGATGAAAAATCATAGCTGACGAATCGTTGTAAACATTGTTTGAATAAATGAATGAATGAAATTTATTCCCGTTTTTAAGACAAAAGTCACAAATGGAGTGTGAAAAAAAAGAAAGAAACAAGTAGTGTTGGGCGATATTTGGATTTTTCGATATATCGATATATCGATATTTTTACTTTCGATATTCGATATATCGATATTTCTTTACTATGTTTCTCTATAGTATAGTCTTGTTTTGCCCAAATTTACTAAAGAAATTGTCGTTAAATAGCATCTTGCATCAGCTCAAACTGCGGATAAATAAGAACTGAATTACGGAAAACATACTGCTCCAATTTCAGATATGTAAATGTTGGTTATGTTGGATTATTTACAATAATTATGAGTGAAAAAATATCGTTTTCGATATCGATATTTACGTTTCGCTATTCGATATCGATATTTGGTCCGATATATCGATATATCGTTATGGATATCGAATATCGCCCAACACTAGAAACAAGACAAGAACACAACATGTAACACATAAATTTTGATACACTTATTTACACATGGGACAACATGGCCCTATACAAAGTTTGGCTAGCATCAAGCAAACGGATAAAACCTGCAATTCGCTCAGATACTTCAATAAATGGATCAATGACATTATACTTTGCCGACAATCTAAAATTACGGGCCCACGGAGGTAGTCCCACAAGATATTTGCAATATCCATAAAATGTGGAACGAATACATTTTTTATCTTTCATAGTCAGTAGTGACCAGAATGACGACAACGCTAGTATGTGTGGCATAGCGAATGCGGAATATAGCCGGGCCAGTATGTGTCTATTGACAACAAGGCTTAGAAGTAATGAGTATTCCGTATACTTTTCTCGCTTTTTCCGCAAAAAACGATACAAGACAGTAACACATTGTTTTCATGACGAATACACTCATATTCTTCACTAAGAACCCGAAAATTTCCTTCAACATACGCAACCGACCGGCTCAAGTTCAACACATCATCTGCGTAGTTTAATCGCGACAAGTCCATACCTTCATACACATAGCTCCAGCATAGCTCATCCTTACAAGTATTTGTGCCTCAACTACACTATTATTATACATAAGAGGGGAAGAAATAGCACCCTGGCGTATGCCTTTCCAACGGGCAACGTCCGACTCGACAAACAAATCGGGAATAATAGCATTGAGCAGAGCTTGTCTAATATGCACATGAAATACTGAAAGGTTCATGATTAAATACATCTTTGTAAGGCTATTTCAGGGTCAAACAACTTTCGTTCCATTATCATATTTAGGTTATGCTAAGGTAAGGTAAGGTAAGGTATAATTTTAATGACAAAAATAAATAACCTGGTGTTTCTTAAAAGCATCAGACATGCCAGTGGCATAAAAAACGACGCTTCACTAATTCTGATGGGATTTTAAAAATTATTAATACAATTCTAGCCTAAACTATTGTAAAGAAAAAACAAACGAACAACTATCACACATCAACACTAAAATTTAAGGACAACACGAGAATTTACGACAACAGACATATGACTAAAGAAAAAATGAAAAATAAAAAAAGGCTAAATCTCACATTGCCAGATCCTTTCACATAACCCTCTGCTAGGTGCGCCTGACCTTATTTTCAGTCACTTAGTGAGAACACTATTATGTTCAAATAAATTATAACAAAAACTTAGTCCGACATGATGACATCATCAGATTATTAGAAAGGAAACAGAATGTAGGCTACAGGACTTGTACAAAATTCAGGTGTGAGCCTACAGCCCAGTTAGATTTGTTAACAGAGGTGTCATCTCTACCAGTCCTCGTGACAGAGTCATAAAGCTCAAAGCAAAGCTCTACTTTCCCAGCATTCCCCAGTTTATTTAGTGCCCAACGTTTCCCAGTTTTTGAAGCCATTAACCTTTGAAATTCTCTTCCATCTGTTGTAGTATCAGAAAAATCTTTTCCGGGTTCTAGTGAATTTCTGCGGTTGAATTGCTATTTCCATTTTCCTCTTTCCTTTAAATATTCTTTGAGCCCAAGCTGACTTTGAAACATTCATTCAAACAATGTCTACAACTGTATACGTCAGCTACGATTCTTCATCAGCGATATTTCGGCCCTTCTTTGCAAGGGTCCTCGTCAGGCTGTCAATCTTCTGGGTCAACGTCGGGGAAGGAAACAAACCTGTAATAAATAACTGAAGCTTCTACTGACCATAAATATCTTAAATCAGCACAGTGCCCACACTGGATAATGTCAGGGCTGCAACTATCATCCAAGGGTTGGGGAGGGGGACAACCCAAGAATGTGCCGACAAATTTCTGAGTATGCAGACGGACCATCGTCATAGTGAGGGACGATAAATTTTTTGTTTGACGTCAGATATTGTTCTTAAAGTAAAAGCTAAGTTGTCACATAAGTGAGTAAGTGAATATACTATTCACTTGGCAACTAGTGCCTCTGTCGACAGAGGGAACTAAATTAACTGTAAGAAATATAGAATCTTGAAAATAATAGTGGTTGAAAAGGGAACCCGGCAAAAGTTCACTTGTTTGTCGGCGCGGAGCCCCAGCAAACACAGAAGAGATATAATGTTGTATGCTTTTGTCGAGCGTCGGTCTTTCTTTTTATAAGCAAGAAATAAAATCCTGCATAGCAAGCATTTGTTGGGTATAACACAGAAGAAATCGAATTATGCATGCTTTTTTTTGGGCCTCGGTATTCTATACAGCATATCCGTTCTTAAGCGAAAGCTGAAACGAAAAGCCGAATCTACAAATTTAAATATACGAATTTAAATTAAAGGAACAATCTCAACTGATGCACTAAAATTAGTTTTACACAAAATTTCGCATGAGGCGCATTTTGTAGTATTCTCTATTTGGAAAATAGGTGTTTCACTAAGTTGGGGTTTCAGGACTGACATTCATGGGGGTTCAAAACACGTTAAAAGCTAGAAGTTGTATGGTAGGTATAGCAAAATGTTTCCGGAAGAAAGACAGGCTAAAAAAAATCACCTAAAGCGCTTACTTTAACTTGTTCTGGGTATAGTTGTTGGAAGGAGAAATGAAAAGCAGAGTACGCGAACTTTAACAGACCAAATTACATTAAAGGAATAACCTCAATTGATGCATTACAGTTCGTTTTGCACAAAGTTTCGCTTGCAGCACATTTTGTAGTATTCTCTATTTGGAAGATTGGTATTTCATATAGTTGGCATTTAGGTCTGACATTCTTGGGGGTTTCAAAAACGTTAAAAGCTAGAACTTGTTTGGTAGATATACAAAATGTTACCAGAAAAGGCAGATTTAAAAGATTTCGCCTGCTGCACTTACTTCTGGGTAGGCCTACAGTTGTTCAAGGCTTCGCTTTTTAGCGAAAGCTGAAATGAAAAGCAAAAATTTAATAGACGAAATAACATAAAGGAATAATCTCAACTGATGCATTACAATAAGTCTTACACTGGTTCTACTCTATGCTGGTGGTAAATGTGTGCTGTAACCATCTTTTGTTGGCAAATTTTTTAGTCTGGCGGCATAAACTGGACGTCTCCCCCCCCCCCAAAGGTCAAGGCTAGTGATGCCCCTGCCGTCAAAGCTTATTTTTGGCGAAATGCTGCCAACAGATTTCCTCTCAGACCATGTTGGGGGGGGGGGGGGACAACCCAGTACCCCCCCCCCCCCCCTAGTTATGCCCCTAGATAATGTGGCTGCAAGCTCAAGCTTCTATATAGCTAGGAACTTTCCAGATACTTACTTAGTGTCAAAGACAGATTCTGTCAAGCCAGCTGCAACAGGGACTCTCTCAGAAGAGACACTCACAAGTTTTCCAAAGCTATCAGTATCTGTCACGTTAATTAAGGTAGAGTTCCTGAAACAATTGAAAACAATAAGTCTTGCTACAAAGATGCTGCCACAGCCTACCATTCAGACTGCAGTAAATTACATTAGATAGCATTAAACTTCAGTAGAGGTTATGTAAGTATTCTTTCAGCCGAAGCTGACTGTTTGACAGAGCTGAATGGAGAAGTCAGCTGAGATCTGTAAGTCAGCTAATATTTGCTGCAGCAATATATCAGCCCTTCTTGGCAAGGTTCCTTGTCTAGAACTGGTTGGAACTGGCTAGAACAAACAAACCTGCAACATGAGTCAGTCAGATTGTGCTGAAGGAGTAATTAAGTAAGTATGTTTGACTGTTATAAGACTTTGTCCAGCATGTGTCCAGCTTCTAGCAAACACAGGAAGCTTCTCGTACACATTTTCAGGAGCACGGCCTGCATACAAAATAGCAAAGTAAGGCCTGTGTAGTGTTTTTATTAGTTGTGTATAGAGTGATACCTTACCAACAACCATAGCTTGGGGGACTGAGACAACAGGTCATTTATGGCTTGCCTGAGATTAGGAGATTTAGCGTAGCCTAGACTAGCATATGAAATTTAGGTCTCTGGGTTTATGAGTTGCTAGAATGTAGCATATGAAATTTAGGTCTCTGGGTTTATGAATTTCTAGAATGATTACAGGAACCAGACAGTAGCAGGTAACATTGACTTAAATGTTAATCTTTAACTGAGTTAAGTTAAACTTAAATCTGTCGATCAAGAAACCCAACAAGTGTTACTCAACCTAACTGTTAGTTGGAATGAAATAACAGTATTCAAAGATTATACATAGGACATAGGCTATTATATCCTTCTATTCAAATAATGCATAAAAGGGATGTCAGCTAGGCTACGATCTTTGCCAGCAGCAATATCTTGGCCTTTCTTGTAATGGGTCCTCATATGTCTGTCAATCTTCAGGGTCAACTTTGGGGAAGGAAACAAAATAAAAAACTGAAGCTTTTACAGACTATAAATGTCTTATTCGGTCAAATTTCATGTAAATCCCACTGCAGGGAAAAAACTAGTCCTGAGATTTTATTTTTGACAAGGCTGTTGTTTTTTTCGCATGACTGGGACAATGAAAGGCAAGTTTTTTTTCTGTATTTTAGAAACGTGGAACAAGGTTATTAATGGAACAAAATTTCAGCTTCAAGTCCCATATTAGGCTAATAACAAGACTGAAGCTGACCAAAACAACCTTTCCTTTCATCATCCCAATTGTGCTGCAAAAAACAGCAGCCTTGTCAAAAATAAAATCTTAGTACTAGTTTTTTCCCTAGGCTAGCCTACAGGACAGCAGCAGGACAGTGGTAGGCTATGTATTTAATTTTTAATGTAATTTGCCGAAATAAGGTATTTATAGTTGCTAGAAGCTTCAGCTATCTATAGTAGGTTTATATTCTTCCCCAAAGCTGACCCTGAAGATTGACAGCCTGACAAGGACCTTGCCAAGAAGGGCCAAAATATCACTGCCAAAGCATCATAGCCTAGCTGACATATCCATTTTGTGCATTATTTAAGTATGCGTTTCAAGTCAGCTTGAGCTCAAGGAATATCTATCATATCATATTCAAACCTTACGAATAATTAATAATTAAGATCTGAAATTTTGTTCCACTGAACTCAAAATCTTTTTGAATAATGGTATCCATATTGCATTTTTTATTCTATCTGACCAGAAAAGCAAAGATCCCAATTATCCAGTCGGACCTAACAAGAAGACGATCAACCTCCACGAGATGACGCGAAATACGTCCTAAGAGCTTACAAAGGGCTGAAATAAGCGCGTAAACAGCGGCTGATCTGTTCAGACGACAGATCAACTGTTTGGGGTTGACGGGAGAATTAAAAAGAAAAACCTAATTCTGAATGTTCTTTTTGTTTGTAACAAAATATATAAAATTAACACAAACATCTTGTGAGTTTGTCTAAGTCAAATATAGTTGATTTGTAGTCTTTAGAGTAGATAAAAGCCATAAATCGAATATTGACAGATTTCAGGTGACTAGGTAAATTTCAAGTTAAAAAGCAAATAAAGTTAATTTAAATATTTTTGTTTTTAAAACTGGACATCAAATATAACTAATAATAAATATACATAATACGAGAACAGAATGCAGTCATTTAGTGCTGTTCAGTCACTTTTCAGTGAAGGTTGAATGGACAAATTATTCAAATTATTGTATTATCTAAGAAAAACATTTACAAAAAATATCAGACATAAACAGAGCATACGCTATTGAAATAATAAAATTATTCTACCTTTTTTTCGAAATCATTTAGTAATCCTTGTATGCTAAACGTAAAAATCATGTTATGTTCACATTGCTCTGACAGAATTTGAACTGGACTAACCTAAAACTCGCCGAGCTTGGCTAATTCCCCTAACTACAGTCTGTTTACAGTCCCTAGAGTCATCAAAGGTCACATTCCAAAGGATTTAGTTTAAAGCTTGTTCATAGCTTGTTCACAAAGGGCTGAAATAAGCGCGTAAACAGCGGCTGATCTGTTCAGACGACAGATCAACTGTTTGGGGTTGACGGGAGAATTAAAAAGAAAAACCTAATTCTGAATGTTCTTTTTGTTTGTAACAAAATATATAAAATTAACACAAACATCTTGTGAGTTTGTCTAAGTCAAATATAGTTGATTTGTAGTCTTTAGAGTAGATAAAAGCCATAAATCGAATATTGACAGATTTCAGGTGACTAGGTAAATTTCAAGTTAAAAAGCAAATAAAGTTAATTTAAATATTTTTGTTTTTAAAACTGGACATCAAATATAACTAATAATAAATATACATAATACGAGAACAGAATGCAGTCATTTAGTGCTGTTCAGTCACTTTTCAGTGAAGGTTGAATGGACAAATTATTCAAATTATTGTATTATCTAAGAAAAACATTTACAAAAAATATCAGACATAAACAGAGCATACGCTATTGAAATAATAAAATTATTCTACCTTTTTTTCGAAATCATTTAGTAATCCTTGTATGCTAAACGTAAAAATCATGTTATGTTCACATTGCTCTGACAGAATTTGAACTGGACTAACCTAAAACTCGCCGAGCTTGGCTAATTCCCCTAACTACAGTCTGTTTACAGTCCCTAGAGTCATCAAAGGTCACATTCCAAAGGATTTAGTTTAAAGCTTGTTCATAGCTTGTTCACAAAGGGCTGAAATAAGCGCGTAAACAGCGGCTGATCTGTTCAGACGACAGATCAACTGTTTGGGGTTGACGGGAGAATTAAAAAGAAAAACCTAATTCTGAATGTTCTTTTTGTTTGTAACAAAATATATAAAATTAACACAAACATCTTGTGAGTTTGTCTAAGTCAAATATAGTTGATTTGTAGTCTTTAGAGTAGATAAAAGCCATAAATCGAATATTGACAGATTTCAGGTGACTAGGTAAATTTCAAGTTAAAAAGCAAATAAAGTTAATTTAAATATTTTTGTTTTTAAAACTGGACATCAAATATAACTAATAATAAATATACATAATACGAGAACAGAATGCAGTCATTTAGTGCTGTTCAGTCACTTTTCAGTGAAGGTTGAATGGACAAATTATTCAAATTATTGTATTATCTAAGAAAAACATTTACAAAAAATATCAGACATAAACAGAGCATACGCTATTGAAATAATAAAATTATTCTACCTTTTTTTCGAAATCATTTAGTAATCCTTGTATGCTAAACGTAAAAATCATGTTATGTTCACATTGCTCTGACAGAATTTGAACTGGACTAACCTAAAACTCGCCGAGCTTGGCTAATTCCCCTAACTACAGTCTGTTTACAGTCCCTAGAGTCATCAAAGGTCACATTCCAAAGGATTTAGTTTAAAGCTTGTTCAGGGACCGAAATAAGTGTGGAAACAGCGGCTGATCTGTTCAGACGACAGATCAACTGTTTGGGGTTGACGGGAGAATTAAAAAGAAAAACCTAATTCCGGATATTATTTTTCTTTGTAACAAAATACATAAAATTGACACAAACATCTTGTGAGTTTGTTAAAGTCAAATATAGTTGATTTGTAGTCTTTAGAGTAGATAAAAGCAACAATCGAATATTGACAGATTTCAAGCGACTGGGTTAAATTTTAAGTTAAAAATCAAATAAAATTAATTTAAATAATTTTTTTTTAAACTGAACATAAAATATAACTAATAATAAATAGAAATAATACGAGAACAGAATGCAATCATTTTATATTGTCAGTCACTTTTCATTGATGGCTGAATGGAAAAATTATTATTTTTTCAAAGAAAAATATTGAAAAAAATATCAGACAGAAACAGAACATACGCTGTTGAAATTAGATAATTATTCTACCTTTTTTTCGAGATCATTTAGTATCCTTGTATGCTCAATGTAAAAATCATGTTATGTTCACATTGGTCTGACAGAATATGAACTGGATTGACCTAAAACTCACCAAGCTTGACTAATTCCCCTAATTACAGTCTGTTTACTGTCCCTAGAGTCATCAAAGGTCACATTCCAAAGGATTTAGTTTACCCCGATCGTTGACCGCGAAGAAAATAAGCGCCTATTTGTAAAATCAGCGGCTGATTTTTGGAATTTTTTCAACCGCTATTTACGCGCGTAAATCAGCCGCTGATCGAGAATCGGCCGCTGTTTCAGCCCCGTGTGAACAAGCTATTTTATCCCGATCGGTGACCGCGACGAAAATAAGCGCCTATTTGGAAAATCAGCGGCTGATTTTTGGAATTTTTTCAACCGCTATTTACGCGCGTAAATCAGCCGCTGATCGAGAATCGGCCGCTGTTTCAGCCCCGTGTGAACAAGCTATTACACAAACGAAAATACGCTGAAACTGGCAAAAATGTTCAAACTATGAAATTTTTTATTTAGCATTTTTTGGGATTCCAAAACGTAAGTGGAGGGATACCTATGACATCGCAAAAGTTGTCCGTCTGTCCGTCCGTCCGTCTGTCCGTCCGTCCGTCCGTCCGTCTCTAATCACGATAACTCTCGAAGGGAATGAGATATTCTGATGAAACTTGGTGTGAGGATTCATTCGGTCATCGGACCAGTCGAGTTTGTAGATGGGCTTTGTAGCCCTACATTTAGGGATGGAGGAGGGAGTTCAAATTAAGGGGAAAACAAAATATTTTGAAACAGCTAATGTGATAGTCGATTATGGGGTAAGAAGACATGCTGCACACGATGGTTAAAACCATTTTTGTTATCGGATTTGTTTATTTACGGACCATAGGTCATTATTATGAGTCTTGGTTAAAGCTCCTTAGAGTGGGCTGGCCCAAAGGGCTTAGTGTATGATGGGTGGTTTATAACCTATTGTGGTTCGGTACGCAAACCTTAGTGTGAATCGATCGGGGGAATCGACAATGAACCCGTGAAGTCTGCACGTGTAGTAGGCCACCAGACGCCCTAGGCTGTCCTGACTCCGATGACTGTATCTAAGGACATTTACCATATATGTCCGGCCTACTAAATTCCTCGCCAGAACATCAGGTTGAGAGTGCTTCTTCACATAGCCTACAGATAAAGTCGTCGTAGTATTACGAATGACGTTCATGTTAACCTTACAAATGCTAGCTTTAATGTTTCTTTAAATTCGTTTAGTTTCCCGCATGTGGTGCTGTGTTTCTTGGCTATTGTTTATAACTGATATGAATCTTGAGAATTGCCGGACATGTTTCTTGGCTATTGTTTATAACTGATATGAATCTTGAGAATTGCCGGACATCTTCAAACCGCACCTGAGCTTGGAGAAACGACTAGGCTTCTTCAGTCTTCGGTGCGGCGAAGCCGCTCCGGTTCTAATTTTCTCAAATTCTCCTGAACTTGATGATGTTCAGAGAATCTACCGGATTATTGCTCAGGGAACCTATCGGAATTCGAATCAGGGAATCTACCGAGATCTTGCTCAAGGAATCTACCGGAACTTGTATCTGGGAATTTACTGAAGGCTGATCAGGGGATCTATCCGACTTTGCCCCCGGAATCTGCCGGAATTTTGCTCAGGGAATCTACCGAACTCTTGCTCAAGGAATCTATGGGAACTTGTGTAAGGGAATTTTCTGGAGGCTGGGTCAGGGAATCTACCGGACTTTTCTCCACGGGATCTATACTAGAATTTGGCTCAGTGAATCTACCGGAATTTGCTTCTTACTGGATAAGTGTAGACTCACAGCTTACCGGGATGACCCCGGCACACAACTTACCAGAGTGAATCGTGCAGACAGACAACACAGCGTACCGGAACATTCGTGGGGCGATTCTGGTAATCTCCTGTTTCTGTAGCTTTCGAGAATTAAGCAACCTATTGAAATTATTTCCTACTACAAATAATGTTCTAGAAATAATACCACGGTAATTTGGCAATCCCGTGCATTTTTGTAATATCAGAATTTTGGGAATAAATGAATTGTAATTGTGCTCTCTACTCCAGTTTCGACAGCTTTCTTGACTCTTTCCGGTGATAAGCCGAGAAGAGTTCGAAAACGATAGCCTTGTTCCGACATGATCGCGATAGTCACCAGGAGAGCCTCGAAAAAAACAAAAAGTTTAACTGCCGTGGACTGAAAGATGTCCTACCACCAATATGGAAAGCTTTCAAGCTGGCTGAGACAATCCTTGTTACCTCAGCAAAAGGGGAAAGACTTTTTAGCAAGGTGATGTTGGGCGTTTAGGCGTGTTCTCGCCGTTCCCCGAGGACTCCACTTGAGGAGTCCCCGCGTTTTTGTTTGTCCCGTGAACTTACTCCCCGTATTCTCGCCCCACGGACGGGGAATGGTCCGATTATCATCACCATGATCAATAAGGGCTCCCTTTCAGATTCGGAGGGGAATCAATTTTCGCTGTTGTTGGTGCAATGTAATATTCATTAAAAACGATCAGAATAAACAAAACAAAGTCAATCCATACTAATTTCGTCAACTGCAAATTTTTTTTCCAGACAAAATCCATTTTGGAAGCATTCCCCGTGTTCACGATGATTTTGTACGCGGAGTCTGCATGGAATGACTCCCTCTATTCTCGCCGTTCCCTTTGATTCCCCGAGGAGTCCTCAGGGAACGGCGAGAATACGTCTTTTGCGTTCAACAATGGCTGACCAGCATCTGTTACTTATTGCATGAAACCAAGACTAATTGACAAATGTGAACTTGGATTGTTGTGAACATAAGGAAAACGCTTAAAACGCGACGAAGAAATGTGTAGGGTGGGTTGAATTTTTAGTTTTAACTGAGAATCTTAAAGTTTAACCGAATATAAAGGGCTGAGATCCTGGTGGTCTTGTAATATATCAGATTGTCACTTAAATATTCCTAAAACCCGATAAAAATACGTTACTTCCTTTCTCCGTTATCCAGGGATAATCGATTTCATAGAATGAACTTATTCTTTCGGATTTGTGGTATCTCTATGTGCTCGTCGCTCTAGAAATGTAAGTCATTGCCGAAAAATAAAATAAATTATCCGCATTTTCTTTCTCCGATGAACAACGGCCAATACAGAAGTAGAGTAGACGCTTAAATAGCTTCAGTAAATACCTCTAGGTCCGCTCAGTTTTATCTCGGTATTCATAGTCGCTGTATGGTACCAAAGACAGAGGTTCCATCTGATTATTTGTTCTTGATATAGTTTACAGCAAGAGGCCCTGCATAACTCAGATGTGCAGTAGAGTTATGCTTCCTTGAAGGCTTAGTTAACTTCGAACAATGCAGTTTGTGACTAAATGACAGAATTCTTATTTTGTCTGCATACACACTAGTGCTGCGCCCTAGGCCATGGCCCAATTTGGCCTTATGTAGGACTCTGGGTATTTGAATCGTTCATTTTTGTTTTCCTTTGGAGCTGGGACTCGTCTAAAGAAAAACGGCGTTTTCCCGCGACACAATTGAGGGCCATAAACTTCTGACTGTTTGTCGGGGAAAAAGATTGTGTGCCAGACAGTCGAGCCACAAGTTGAAACTCGCGGAAACGCCGTGTTGTCTATTTATTTGCCGGTAATTTTGAATGTCTTAAAAAAAATTCATAAATCTCAATAAACATAACTCCAGGCTTTCGTCCTTACCACTCCGTGCTAAAAGGATCATCAATTGTATGTCTACGCGCATGAGAAAGTTTTAAATTTTCTTGTTTTGACATTATTTTGCTACTAAATTTGAATTTCCCGCCAGAATCGAGCCACAAAATAGGCAGTCACCTCGGCAGTTGTTTGTCGAATTCCAGCCACAAAAATCTTGTTGGTCGCGGAAACACTTACGGATCGCACAAAAGGCCGCGGAAACACACTTTTCGAGCCACAGTCTACCCACAAACTGTTTCTGGGAGCAAGGAAAAACGCCTTAAAATGCAGTGAAACTAATAGAGCCTGTCCCCCGATGCTAAAGAGTAATCTGCACGGAATCCCAGGCTATGTCCTTTTTTTTCTTTTTTTATCTTTACTTTTCTTTTTTTTTCTCTTACCCCTATTTTACATTAATTTAAAAACAAACAAAAAACAACTTATTATCCTTATTAAATCAACAATATTTCTGAAATCCTATTTCTTTAAAACAAATCATAAAAAAAACAACAATGAAAACGGAATATTTATTTTAATAGCAGTTAAATCCGGAAAACCGAAACTACCAAACACAAAAACCAAAACTTAAAAATGCAATTGCCGCGCTAAGGGTGTCCTTCCAGTCTAGGAAACCCGTATTGTGGTGGCTCACTTTACAAAACAAAAACACAAGGAACTTTCCAAACGAACAGACTTGGCTTTTATCCAACCCCCTCCCCCCCAAAAAAAAAACCCTTAAAAAACAAAGATCAAACTCACAAAGTACTCACCACCAAACGTAACTCTACAAAAAAAAACAAAAACAGTTTCATGTGGTGACGTAACCTTCAAATTAAAACAAAAACAAAACATTCCCAAGCCCCCCCCCCTAAAAAAAAACAAAAACATCAACATTTATAAGCAATTACGGATTACCCCTTTAACTTTTTAGCTGCAATTAAAGAAACTAACATACATTAGAAAAAAAACCTTTAGAATATTTGTTTCAATCTTATTTAATTAACTTTCAACTGCTTCTTCGATCCAATGAACATCAATTCCCCTATTCAATTTTTCATTATGTCGTTTGGGTTATGTCCTTTGCTTTGTTTGTAAATTTTGGGTCAAGGTTGTAGATGATAAAGATGATGAATGGTTAAGCTTTAAAGTTCTTCCCAGTTTAGGTCTTAAGTAAATGGAACATGTTTTGCCGTTGGCGAAAGAACAAGATTTTCTTAATTATCCGTGGTTGCGTTTTTGCTGATACCATGGTATCTGTTACCTTGGTAACTGGATCTGCAATTAGTCGTTTTTGCAGTTATCGTGGTAGCTGATACACGGTGCTCTGCAAAAACGACTATTGCCGAGATTGCACTTTTCGAAGTCATCCCAAAAGAAAAACAGATATCCAGTAACATCACTAAGTGCTAAACATCTTTCTCACCAATCTGATAAAATTTGATGAAAGTGCGATGACTTTCAGATACCACGACCAGTTACCACGGTCGGACCGTAGTATCTGAATATCTGATACCACGATAACTGGCCAGATACCACGATAACTGCAAAAACGCCTTTTGACCGTTGTATCAGATACCACGATAACTGCAAAAACGACTTTAGACCGTGGTAACAGATACCATTGTATCAGTAAAAACACAACTCGTGAAATTCTTTGCTTTTCCTTGGAGACTTTCTCGGCTGCAGGCAATTGCTCTTTGAACAAATCTGTCGATATAAATCTGAAACGACTGTCTGGGTTTGGTTCGCACGACATACACATAATTGGGAAAAAAGGGGCCTGGATGGGTTCACAACACGGTGAAATACAAACGATTTGGGAAAAACAGAAAAACTGAATGGGATGCAGACCGAACAAATTATTAAAAAAACGTAACATACTTCATACTCTCAGATGTACTATTGACGAAATGTATCTCAAACCTTTGCTAGGTTTCCTGCCTCTTCCTCTTCGCTTGGCCTAAGCCTATTCTGTTTATTTTCTTTAACACCTTTTTTCCTTCTTTGCTCGCGGAAATCAGGTTTGACTTTGCACCCTACCGTATCCTACTTCTTTACTCCGTTACCATGACGACTGAGAATCTTATTTATTTGCAATTTTGGGGATTTTTAGTTTGCTGTTTGGAGTGGCAGGAGAAGGACCGACATGAATAAAAAGAGCAAGGAAATGGGCGAAAGGAAGTCGGAAAGTATGACATTAGATAGGTGAGTGGGACGAATTGTAGATCGATAGCATATGTTCTTGAGGTCGGATCTGAGCACATTCGCTCGATTTTTCCTGACGCTCCAACGCCTAGTTTGCAATACGGGTGGAATTCGCTGAGACATACCAAGATTTTGGGAACCATATACCTATGATATCGTAGATTTATCTGTCCATCCGTTTATCTGTGATCGCGATAACTTCCGACTGGATTGTGAGATTTTAGGAATGAATTGTAAGCAAAGGACAAGAGAATATTCGTTCAACATTTCCTGCCGTTCTCAAGCCTAGTTAGCACTAGGGCCAAACTTCGATCAGCCCAGCCAGGACTTTTGAGAACATAAACGAAATCTAGGTGTACTTACGCGTAGTATTGCAATTGTGGTTTTGCAACTGTGATGAAAGCCAGAAAATCATGTAGGAGAAACCTCATTGCCAGCGATTGCCAGGCCAATCAATACCATTAACATCCGCGGAAGGACTATCAGGTTTGCCAGCACGTACTGCAATTCGTGCCAGGACTTTCGGCTGTCTTAATTCCGTACGGACAATTAAGCATTTTTCACCTTCAAGGTTAAAATGCAAATAATCCGGCCGTAAAAACCTTGTCGACAATGGTCAGGGTCCGATTTTTTTTTGGCCGATTCTTATCGTGCATTGGCATCACTACATAGGGATGTGGCATAAATTCCGGGCTTCAGTTCCGGTTCACAATAACGAGACCATGATCATTTTTTTTTGCACCATCAAGGAAAATAAAATCGCATACTAACGAACAAGCAAAAATGTTTGAACGATAATAAATCTCTAAGAAAAGTAGATGAAATTTAAATAAATTTTCAGGTGTGGTCTTCCCTGCTGTCCGAACATCAAAGGCAGGGAAAACATTCTCCTCCTCTCCCTACAGCACAATCTCATAACCAGGATAGACTCCCTGTCCAGCCTGAACCAACTCCTCGTTCTCAATCTTTACGACAACAAGATCGAAAAGATATCTGGACTTGATGGACTGGTAAACCTACGGGTGCTCATGCTTGGAAAGAATCGAATTCGTGGCATAGAAGGGCTGGACAATCTCAAGAATCTGGACGTTCTGGATCTCCACGGAAACCAGATACACTTCCTTGATAACTTGGGTGAGTGTCGGGTCACTAGTTTTCTCAGATTTTTATTTGCCCCTGCTTTTGCGCTATCTTTAAGTCTCATCGGACGAAGACCTATTTCCTTTTATAGATGATATTAGCCTAAACCCTTACTTGCGTTTATTTTTATGTATTATTAGAGTAGGTTAAAAATATACATAATTATGACAGCTGGCTGATCTTCTAATTCTAAATGCTCGTTACTTGCCCCCAGGCCCGTATCCAGGAATTTATTTCGGGGGGGAGGGGTTGCCTTTCGGGGGGGGGAGGGGGGGGGGGTCGCCTGCTGGTCGGAGAAAAAAGTATAAAAAACACATAGATCAGAGGGAAAAGCCTATAAAAATCGTTATTTGTGTATGTTTCGGGGGGGGGGGGGGTTAAACCCCCTACCCCCCCCCCCTGGATACAGCCTTGCTTCCCCCACTCCCCCCGTAAAATATCAAGAGCTTCTTTTACGGTTAAAGGACCTGTCTTATTTCTGATACTAACGCAATCTGCTTCCGTAATCATCCATCCTTTCCCAATCATCCACCCAGGGACCCGAATTTCGTACGGTACATTCTAACCTCTCTAACAAAACGTCGCTGATTTTCTCACTTGCCTTTTTGTCTATCTTCGATGCGTATCACGCCATCAACTGTTATCTGCAAGAAGTTTGTTCATCAGAAAAAGTTTTCCCTATTTTCGATATAAGCAACCGGTCTCGAAAAAGGCTTAAGACGGTCAAAGCCGTGGGTAATTTGTTAAAAGCAGAGCGTAGTGAAATATTAAATCATTTTAAAATACTGGAAGTTGAGCAGTAAATAATGCGAGGGGTCCTTTAAACATTTTGCTCGGGGGTTGTGGAATTGCTGCCTGTAGAGGTAAAGATTGCAGGGACCATTTCAGCTTTTAAGTCACGTGCGAAGTACTTTATATGGCACTTACAGCCTTTGGCACCTGTGCCATATAGTCATCGTAATGTCTGTCCGTATGATCCATATGAGGCTGTCCGGGCTTCTCTAGTTTACATACTTCCACATTAGCTAGGACGATGAAACTTATGCCCGGGTCACATTCAGTCACATCTGTACGTAATTTGGTTCGTTAATTTGGTTATTACCCATTCTTTACGTTTCATCCTGGTCGCACTTGGAAACAAGACCAAAGGTTTCGATGGGATCCCAAAAATTTGAATATTTGCTCCCGACAATTCGGTCTTGTAGATATTCGGTCTTCAACAGACATTTTTACTTTTAACATTTACAAACAGGTTAAGGCCAATGGTAATAATCGGAGAAGCCCAAGTTCGTATTTGACAGTGCAAACCGAATACGTCAGCTGAATTTCAACAAGTTCAGATAAATCCAGATATCTGTTTTGCGCTGTCAAATCTTCAAATATGGATTCAGCATATGGTTTACCCTATAGCCTACGTCGTATCTCCTTCCTTCCTTACTTCTGCCCAACTTCCGTTTTCGGCCGGATTCCGGACAAACTACTCGTCCGGCAGAAAACTAAATCTCATAAACGAATTCAGCATGTCTCCTTACCCCTACATCCAACCTCTAATCAACTTCAGATTAAAACTTTTACTTTTAACAAGTTTTCCGGTTACAGCCGGATTCCGAGCGATCTATACATCCGGTGAGAAAATGATTGTCATATGCGAATTCAGCTTATCTTCTTACCCGCAAATCGATCCTCTTATCAAATTTAAATAAAACTTTTATTTTAACAAATTCTCCGGTTTTGGCCGGATTCCGGCCGAACTTGTTGTCCGGCGAGAAAATAAATTTCATATTCGGACTCACCATCTCTCCTTGTCCCTAAACAGAACCTCTAATCAACTTCATATTAAACTTTTACTTTTCGAAAAATTTTCTGGTTTTCGCCGGATTCCGGGTGAACTATTTGTCCAACAAGAAAATAAATCATATACGAATTCAGGATGTCTCCTCAAATATCTAAATAGCTAAAATTTGTTTTTCCCCTTAATTTGAAACCACTCCCCCACCCTCAGATGTAAAGCTACAGAGCCCATCTTCGAACTTGACCTGTACTTTGACCCAAAGGATCCTCCCACCAAGTTTCATCAAAATATCTGAATCCCCTCGAGAGTGATCGTGCGGATAGACGGACTACCTTTGCGATGTCATAAGTATCCGTACATTTACGTTTTGGGATCCCAAAAAGAAATTCAGAGACATTCAAGACATATTACCAGCATCATCACTCACTAGCTGAAGTGAAACTTCATAGCCAATGAAAGTTTTCGAAGTGGCGGAGATGAATTTTTCCATCTCGACCATAGGCGTTTTTCCGTGACAATCCAGATTGATAATTCATAATCCTGATTCTCCAAAATACCTTTTATCTGACAATCTACATGAACAACAAGAGCTACGAGTTCACATGGCACTTGTTACGAGTAGGTGGTACAAGAAAGTAGAAGGTCGTCATTATCGAGTTTCATTAAGATCCGATCACCCATTCGTCAGTTAATAATATCTAATTTTTCCGGATTCCCCTGTCTAGACCCCCCCCCCCCCCAGATGGTCGGATGGGGGAAGCGACTACTTCCAATTTAATCTGTTCCGGTCCTGATATACCTGCCAAGTTTTATCGTCCTGGCTCATCTGGAAGTGCCCGATCGATAGACCGACGGACGGACAAAAACTGCGATCGCTATGTGGCACTTGGCCAAAGAGCAAGTGCCGTAAAAATCGTTTTCTGTGACCATCTGACAATCCGGATTCGTGCTTGGATTGTCGGTTCGAGAATCTTGCAACGGAGCACAATTTGGGATTGTCGATTCGCTGTTTCTCTGATGAATCAGTTATCTATGATTATAATCCGTGATTGTCGCGGAAAAACGCCTTATCTTACGTTTTCAGCGTCTTTTCTTCCCAGTTTCGACCGTAAACCGCCTTGTTATAGGCGCTATGACTAGCTGTTACTATAGTATATTAGGCTGCGCATTAAGCATTGTCCTAATAGATGTAATAAGGTGAATAGCGCTATACGCGATGTCTACGTCTTAACACACACGCCTGTTCAAATACAACCCAAGAGGTTCTTATCAATGCGGCTTCCGGTGTTGCCAAGGTAATACAATTTTTCGAGCTCTAAAAATATCCGAAAAGGTTCTTGGTACTACCTGAAGTACACGAGTACAATATAACGCAAATTATACTGTAAAAAAGCTATTAAAATAACGGATGGACAGCATTGATCCTCGAACTGACGAAAAGCCGTCGTAATAGAACAAAAACGTGTTTTTGTTAAGAAAAGTTGTTTCTTTAGCTTTCCTTGGCAACCCTGACGGCGCTGCGCCTCTCCTCGGCCCGCTGGCGAACCAACCAAGCGATCTGATTGGCCCTGCATAAGCCAGAATAGAACGCTAGTCTATTCTCCTTATTCGCCTTATTACAGCGCGCTCCGAGGAAAAGAGGAATCTGTAATAAGTCTTATACGCGGTAATACACCTTATTACACCAATTAGGACAATGCTTTAAAGGACGCGATCCGATGCTCAAGGATCCAATCCCGATCCGATGGCCGAGTGATGGGGAAATCAAGGATATGACAGCAGTCTTGTTTGGGACACAAAGAGCAGAGATAATATTCTTTCGACCCCTTCTTTAAACCTGTCGAAAACCTAAAATATTCATAGTATGAACCTGGAGTTGGGACCTTGGAAGAGAAGAAATTTCACAAATTCTTTCTGACCGAACTTGGTCCAAAGATCGTGTCAGTCAGCATCTTTGACTTTATCCACCATGTCCGGTTGGAGGATTTCAGGATTTCGTGTCTTGAATGATACTGCACAGATTGGCACATGTAGTTCAGATTGTGGTTGCTGGGTCTCTAGCCTCTCACTGTTTTGTTAGGCTCCGCGACGTTGGGGTTCTTAAGCTTCTTCATTGGTAGTAATGAATCATCGGTGAATTTCTGTTTCTCTTTGAAGCACTTTGATGTTTGACTTTCCATGCCTAGATAGTAAAATTGTTTCGTGGATGAAATTGGACAGTTATACGATAATGGATCTAAATCCGGTGTCCCAGGCCTCTTGCTTTATCATTCCTGCCACGCGAGTGCGTGTTCGGTTATTAGAGGCCAGACGATGACCCTGTTTTCTGTGGAGCTTTTTTGGGATCCCAAAACGTAAGTGGAGGGATACCTATGACATCGCAAAAGTTGTCCGTCTGTCCGTCCGTCCGTCCGTCCGTCTGTCCGTCCGTCCGTCCGTCCGTCCGTCCGTCCGTCTGTCCGTCCGTCCGTCCGTCCGTCCGTCCGTCCGTCTGTCCGTCCGTCCGTCCGTCCGTCCGTCTGTAAGCACGATAACTCTCGAAGGGAGTGAGATATTTTGATGAAACTTGGTGTGAGGGTTCGTTGGGTCGTCGGACCAGTCAAGTTCGTAGATGGGCTTTGTAGCTCTACATTTAGGGGTGGGGGAGGGGATTCAAATTAAGGGACAAACAAAATATTTTGAAACAGCTAATGTGATAGTCGATTATGGGGTAAGAAGACATGCTGAACACGACGGTGAAAACCATTTTGTCATCGGACAAATAGTTCGCCCGGAATCCGGCCAAAACCGGAAAGTTTGTTGAAAGTAAAAGTTTTATTTGAAGTTGATTAGATGTTCGATTTAGGGGTAGGAAGACATGCTGAAGACGATGGTGAAAGTTATTTTCTCGACGGACAAGTATTTCGCCCGGAATCCGGCCCAAACCGGAAAGTTTGTTGAAAGTAAAAGTTTTATTTGAAGTAGATTAGATGTTCGATTTAGGGGTAGGAAGACATGCTGAAGACGATGGTGAAAACTATTTTCTCGATGGACAAGTATTTAGCCCGGAATCCGGCCCAAACCGGAAAGTTTGTTGAAAGTAAAAGTTTTATTTGAAGTTGATTAAATGTTCGATTTAGAGGTAGGGAGACATGCTGAAGACGATGGTGAAAACGATTTTCTCGACGGACAAGTATTTCGACCGGAATCCGGCCCAAACCGGAAAGTTTGTCAAAATTAAAAGTTTTATTTGGAGTTGATTAGATGTTCGATTTAGGGCAAGAAGACATGCTGAACACTTATGTGAAAACAAGTTTCTACCCGAACATGTAGTTCGTCCGGAATCCGGCCCAAACCGGAAAACTGTTGGAAGTCAAAGTTTTATTTCTAGTTGATTAGATAAGCGATTTAGGGGTAAGAAGAGATGCTGAGTCCCTGTGTGACAATCGTATTTTACCCGGACATATAGTTCGACCGGAATCCGGCTGGAATCGGAAAATTTGTTATAAGCTAAATTTCTATTTGAAGTTGATTAGATGTTCATTACTGGGGAAAGAAGATACCCTGATTTCGTCTTTGAGCTTTCTTTTTTCGCCGGACAAGTAGTTCTGGAGTTCGGCCGGAACCGGGAAATTGGCAGAAGTGGCAGGAAGTTTTCGTCAAAACATATATGACTTATAGGGGTGAACACACATGCTGAATCCAAATCTGAACTTGGTTTTCTCAGGTGATTAGCTATTTGGCCTTAATCTGTTTCTGAATTTTAATTGTAAAAATGTTCAAGGAGTCTGGCGAAGACTGGATCTGGCTAAGACAAGACCCAGTTGTCTGGATCAGAAATTGAATTTTTGGGATCCCATCGAAACCTTTGGTCTTGTTTTCTGAGCTTGAGGGTTTGGACCCCATCGGTCACGGAACGTAAGAGGAGGGTGTCGTCCAGCGTGTAAGTTAGCGGCAGAATAGTTTCTAAAAAATAGTGCCCACAGAACGCGATTTTTTTTCTTCCGCCAACGAATTTTGTCCTTTCGTGCCACTCAGCGAATTTGTTTCCTAGACAAATCCCCCCCCCCCCTGGCAGTGAATATATACGCTGCCGTGAACGAATTCGCCAGGACTAGATATGTATACGTGGATACGATACTTAGGACTAGAAAGACAATAGGGTGAAAAGTATGGTTCTATACTTTACTTTGGCCACACTGTAAAGTAAAATACCCCTCTTTTTGTGAAATACGTTGCAAATGACACGGATTCCGTTTGCCCAGCTTTACTTTCTGAGATTTAGAAAAGGCATACATCGTTAGATCAGGTTGAAAGATAGTGGACTGTGAGGGCACTTGTAAGAGTAAAGGCAACGTAATACATATAGCGCTAGAAAAGGAAATTTATTTTCGTTCGATTTTGCAACTGGAAAACTCTTCAAACAAAAACGTTACCCTGGTCTTTTTTTCTCACGAACTTGCGTCGCCGAATTCTATTGGCTCTCCTCTGCTACGACATGGTCATGAAGGCTCAAAATGACTCCTTTTCGGTTTAATTGAAGGTCTATATCTTAAAAAAAAAAAAAAAAAAAAATCTGCCCACTTCAACGTTTTTACAAAAAGAGTTTCAGCTTGATGGCTAGTTTGTGACATTTTCTGTGAAACGTTTTTGTAAAAGAAATTGTTTTGAGAACTGTTTTAAGATCCGTTGAACAAAGTATAGGTTGCAAAAATGTTTCTGCAATAAACGTTTATGGACCTTGAACCTTCGTTCAAGTTCGAACTTTTTGCGGAGGCTATGTATTCGTCAATTCAGTTTCAGAAAACCCTACAATCGGAAACTAAAATATTTCGGGGAAGCGGGGAAGGTAATTACCGACTGGCTGGTCGTTTTACCGACTGTTTTAGCAGAGATACCGACAGTTTTTAAGAATTGCATGTTTTGACGAAAAATCGACTGTTTTGAAGATTGAAAACTTTGTTTTTGTATTGACTGTATCCGTTTGACTATTTCCACAAATTGAATGGACAACCTCCCCCCCCCCATTTGTGGTGCCCCTGTTCTCGATTCTTGTTCTTGTTATCGCTTTGCTTTTAACCTTTACAACATCACTTTGATATCCATGTTTTATTGGGTTCTGGGGTAAATAGATAAAAGTCATGAGGTAAAAGCCCAGAAAAGAGCGTAGCTTGGTCGACAACCAAGGTCATTCAACAGGAAATAATTTATATATAATTTAGGGAAACATAAAAAGCGTAAAAAACGGTCGAAGTGATCAAACTTTTCCGAAAACAGAAAAGGGCATAAACGAAATATCTTAACACTGTGAGATACGGGACTTCCTAAAAGTGTGTTCTCGCCGTTCCCCGAGGACTCCTCGGGGAATCGAAGGGAACGACGAGAATAGAGGGAGTCACTCCACGCGGACTCTGCCTAGGAAAACAACGAGAACACGGAGAATGCTTCTAAAATGGATTTTGTTAGAAAAAAAGAATGTGCAGTTGACGAAATTACTAGATCCCCTTTATTTTGGGATTTGTTTATTCTGATTCTTTTTAATTAATTTTACATTGCACAAACACTGGCAAAAATTGATTCCCCTCCGAATATGAAAGGGAGTCCTTTTTGGGATCCCAAAACGTAAGTGGAGGGATACCTATGACATCGCAAAAGTTGTCCGTCTGTCCGTCCATCCGTCCGTCCGTCCGTCCGTCCGTCCGTCCGTCCGTCCGTCCGTCCGTCCGTCTGTAAGCACGATAACTCTCGAAGGGGATGAGATATTTTGATGAAACTTGGTGTGAGGGTTCGTTGAGTCGTCGGACCAGTCAAGTTCGTAGATGGGCTTTGTAGCTCTACATTTAATGGTGGGGGAGGGGATTCAAATTAAGGGACAAACAAAATATTTTGAAACAGCTAATGTGATAGTCGATTATGGGGTAAGAAGACATGCTGAACACGATGGTGAAAACCATTTTGTCATCGGACAAGTAGTTCGCCCGGAATCCGGCCAAAACCGGAAAGTTTGTTGAAAGTAAAAGTTTTATTTGAAGTTGATTAGATGTTCGATTTAGGGTTAGGAAGACATGCTGAAGACGATGGTCAAAATTATTTTCTCGACGGACAAATATTTCGCCCGGAATCCGGCCCAAACCGGAAAGTTTGTTGAAAGTAAAAGTTTTATTTGAAATTGATTAGATGTTCGATTTAGGGGTAGGAAGACATGCTGAAGACGATGGTGAAAACTATTTTCTCGATGGACAAGTATTTCGCCCGGAATCCGGCCCAAGCCGGAAAGTTTGTTGAAAGTAAAAGTTTTATTTGAAGTTGATTAAATGTTCGATTTAGAGGTGGGAGACAAGCTGAAGACGATGGTGAAAACTGTTTTCTCGACGGACAAGTATTTCGACCGGAATCCTGCCCAAACCGGAAAGTTTGTCAAAATTAAAAGTTTTATTTGGAGTTGATTAGATGTTCGATTTAGGGCAAGAAGACATGCTGAACACTTATGTGAAAACAAGTGTCTACCCGGACATGTAGTTCGTCCGGAATCCGGCCAAAACCGGAAAACTGTTGGAAGTCAAAGTTTTATTTCTAGTTGATTATATAAGCGATTTAGGGGTAAGAAGAGATGCTGAGTCCCTGTGTGACAATCGTATTTTACCCGGACATATAGTTCGACCGGAATCCGGCTGGAATCGGATAATTTGTTATAAGCTAAATTTCTATTTGAAGTTGATTAGATGCTCATTACTGGGGAAAGAAGATGCCCTGATTTCGTCTTTGAGCTTTCTTTTTTCGCCGGACAAGTAGTTCTGGAGTTCGGCCGGAACCGGGAAATTGGCAGAAGTGGCAGGAAGTTTTCGTCAAAACAGATATGACATATAGGGGTAAACACACATGCTGAATCCAAATCTGAACTTGGTTTTCTCAGGTGATTAGCTATTTGGCCTTAATCTGTTTCTGAATTTTAATTGTAAAAATGTTCAAGGAGTCTGGCGAAGACTGGATCTGGCTAAGACAAGACCCAGTTGTCTGGATCAGATATTGAATTTTTGGGATCCCATCGAAAACTTTGGTCTTGTTGACAATGGTGATGATAATCAGAGCATTCCCCGCCCGTGGGGACTCGGGAGAATAGTGAAAGTGGTTCCCCGGGACAAACAAAAACGCGGCTACTCCTTAAGCGGAGACCTCAGGGAACGTCGAGAACACGCTTTACGTGAAGGCGTTTATGAACCTGCAATTGGCTGGAAAAGGTATCCTAACTTTTTTTTTATCGTATGATTACATTTTTCGCATAGGTGTTTGAAAAAGATATTACTGCTTAAAGTCTTCTAACTCTTATTACAAAAGCGAATTATGCTTTCTATTGGTTGGTTTTGCATAAAGCGTCATAGCCAATCAAAAGTAGAAAAGACTAATTTTTTCTTTAAAAAGCAATTAACATCTTACTTTCACAACTCTGACAGAAACTAGTTGGCAACATTTCTACGATGAACAGGCTCATAATTGTCATCATACGCCGATAAGTATCTGTTAACTCGGGAATCTAAATCAAAAGTCCTCTACCTCCCGCTGTTAAACTCATTTTGTTAGCTCCCTTCCACAGTACTGCCAGATTGTGAACCAAAAAGTAAGCCGCAGCCTTTGAAAAACAAGCCAAAAATAAGCCAGACAATTTTTGCCCAAAATCTATCTTTACTTTTAAAGGTGTCCAAGTTTTGACGGCCGTTTTTATAGAAATACTCACCGCTATTCAGGTCCTTTGCTCCTACAGGCAGGGGCGTCACGACTGGGGGGGGGGGGGGACCCAATGCAGTCGTCCAGTCAGTAAAAATAACCGAGTCGGCGCGAAGCGCCGCGATTTTTGTCAAAATAGTTTATTTTTTTCATGGAAACAATCGGTTTTGCTGAAAATTGGTCGATTTTTGGTCAAAACAGTCGGTTTTTCTGAAATCAGTCGTGAAATATTCATTGAGCCGAAGATGACTTTGAAACGTTTATTCAAACAATGTTTACAACGGTGTTACGACCAGAGGATTGACAGCCTGACGAGGACCCTTGCCAAGAAGGGCCGAAATATTGCTGACGAGGAATCGTAGCTGACGTATCCGTTGTAAACATTGTTTGAAAAATCAGTCGTTTTTTTTAAAAGGTCATTTTGTTTTTGAAAACGGTCGTTTTTTTTTTCAGAAAAAGTCGGTAAAAATTACCAGCCAGTCGGTAAATGTCTCGTCCCCCCCCCCAAACATTTTGGCTAGTAACGACTCTGCCTAAAGGCATTATCCACCTACCAATTCGTTCCCTGGCTTGAGGAAGTTCAGTTCCAGTGTAGCGATTATTTTGAGGCTGCATTTAGGAGAATTGCGAGAAACCACTACCCCATGTGGAACTCTAGAGACTTTACAGAAATTTCCGCGCGCTGCCTGCAGAAAATGCTCGACCGTGCGTTCTTTCCTGTGCAACAGTACGGGGAAAATTAATGACCAGGATGCCCACCGGCTCGATTTCTTCTGTGTTAGTTCGAGCACTGTCCGTGTGTGCGCTGCAAATTCTGTATCCCATAATTTCACTGAGTCAGACTTCTGATTACTATAATGATACTCTGTGACCCAAGGCATTTTAATGTCAATATTTCGATTCATTCAGAGGTTCTTTTTGGCGCAATAGAGTTATTGCCAGAACAGATTCTTAAAATTGTGCCCCAGCCCTTATGTATTGGTTGGACGGAATGATGCATTACTTAGACCGTAACCCACAGACAAAAAAAAAAAAAAATCATCAGATCATTGGTTTATTATACCCCCCAAAAATATCAGATCATCACATAGGTTCATACAATTATGGAAATCACTTTGTGTAAAGTCAAAGCTTTGGAATAGAACCCTTTCCCCATAAAACGCACTTAAATGGCTACGAAAAATATACAAGGAACACAATCGTACTTTTGTCTTCATCACAAGTCCATTCCAGGGTCTTAATCGGCTATCACGAACCACAATACGTCCCTGGGACGGATCTCCAGTTTAAGTCCGAACATTCCACCACTTTAAACATGGATAGGAAGTATCGTGGGCCAGATTGGGAATGGCACGCGTTATAAATTTCGATACTTTTACGTAAAACAAACTAAGAATTAAATTTTGTTGCTGTGCCGCGAGAGCCAACTCACTTACCGATTCCAAGACCTTTAGCGCAAGACGGCTGTCCGAACTCTGGCTGCCAGTCGTTGAGTGAGGGCGTACCTAAGGCATTGTTCGCATTGGTGTAATAAGTTGAATAAGGATATCGTGTCTTTACGTTATTAGTGGAGCAACTATGCTAGCTATGCGGCCAGCCCTTCGCAAGGCTCAGTAGGATCATGTAATATCACTCGATGCATCCCTGGTCGCTGCCAGCGTACAGAACAGGCTCTGGAAGAAATTCCTTATTCGCCTTATAACACCAATGTGAACAATGCTTAACTCTTTTGACCATAGAGTTAATACGCGATTCTGACCTTTCGTGAGCATAAAGGCGTATTCTCGCCATTCCCCGAGGACTCCATTTGAGGAGTCCCCGCGTTTTTGTTTGTCCCGGGGAATCACTCCCCGTATTCTCGCGAGTCCCCATGCATGGGGAATCCTCCAACTATCATTACCATCATCAAAAAGGACTCTCTTTCAGATTCGGAGGGGAGTCAATTTTTGCTGGTGTTGGTGCAATATAAAATTAATTAAAAACGGTCAGAATAAACAAAACCAGACTAGTTTCGTGAACAGCATATTTTTTGTTTATAACAAAAGAAGCACTGGAAACATTCCCCGTGTTCTCGCTGTTTCTGTACGCGGAGTCCGCGTGGAGTGACTCCCTCTATTCTCGCCGTTCCCTTCGATTTCCCGAGGAGTCCTCGGGGAACGGCGAGAATACGCCTATAGAGGCTCCAACTTCGTTCGAGAATCGGATTAATCTCAAATGGATTGCCAAAAATATCATTTCTCCCCGAAAAGCAAATCATGCCAAAAAATAAGCCAGCTCAAAATAAAAATAGCCAAGTTTTAAGCCACAAGCCAGTTCCAAAAATTTCCACGCCAGTCACCAACAAAATAGGCCAGTTTGGCGTAAAATAAGCCGATCTGGCAACACTGCCTTCCATGAAAGAAAATTCCGTTTTCTTCTTGTTTGTCGTGCCATCTTTCAAACTGAAAAGTGCGCGAATTGTGACTCATCACTATGGAGTAGTCACATCATTATATAAATTTGTCGAAAAGGACAAAGATGTTCTGGAGTTCTGCCAGAGTAAGTAAATAATGTAATCTCTGTTTTTGTTTTCTTTGTTAGCCTGTCACAGACCAACTGGATGCTCGTAAGCTTTTCTTGGTTAGCTTGTCTCAGACTGGTCTCAGACCTGTCGCAGACCAACTGAATGCTCATAAGCTACAATCCTATTTGCATAAGCTTAGTGAAGAAATGATTTCTTAATTCACTTAATTAATTTCATTTGATAATTCTGTGAATAATTTCCGAACTCTTTCTAATACCAATCTAATTTAATACCAATCAGTTTTACTTTCACCTGACTAACTTACCTGACCAAACCCAGCAAATCAGCATTAGAACTTAGCCTAGTCTGATGAATGCTATGCTGTGTCACCTGAAAGATTGAGGTGTAAATACTGTCGTTATAAATTCTACAGTGAGTTGTTTCTTGAGAAACATTAGGTGATAGATGTTTCGTTCATGTGGAGATTGATCGAGATACGCTTTTCTGGCTTTTTTTTTTGTCAGAAAAGATTTTATATAGTAGTCTTGTAAATCAAGTTTGGATGTCCACATCCAGTTGGTTCATCCTTCTGATACTGTGAATCCCCCATTGTCTTGTCCTGGTCTTGTCTTGGGGTTTTTAATCCTACTTCATCTTCTGACACTGCATCCCTTCCTGAACCTTTAACTATCCCTCACCTCCCATACCATCTCAATTCCCAATTTTTGTTGTTGATGATACTGATATTGGAGAAAATGTTTGTTACTATTTTTCTGATGTGACAGTTGAGCGGGAAGAAGCAAAGCTTTTCCTTAAGTAAGTAATTTATTTATGACCCACCATTTTGAAAAGGCAGAGTAAATGAAGAAAATAAACAAAACATAAACACGCAGAAAAAAGATAGGCTACTTAATTTTTAATCTTCGGTCAGGAAGCAGTGGACGACTTTGTGCGCTGGTTGTGCCCTGTTGTCCATGATTTTTGAAAGCGATGAGGAAACATCCCAAAGGGTCACACTTGCATCTTGAATTTTGAATTCCTCCGTCAATGTATGGTTATGACATAATTTCGTTAAGTGGAGCAAGTGCTTCGCATATTTAAAATAACATGATCTCATCTTTTTAATCTTCAGTATTAAGCTTCAATATCTCCACATAGTCAGTAAGAAGGCTTCTGATGAAATTATTGCTGGAATTCAGAAACTTCAACCTTTATGTCAAGCACATTGTTCTGGTTCTGACCCAGAATTTTATGTTTATGTTCCATTTGAGAGGCTGGACTCAAAGAATGAGAGAATTGTTTTTTACCATTGTAACCTACATCTACCAACAGTTTGACCATATTGCTTTACAAAAGAGTTTTTTCAAGTGGAAAGGAAGAAATAAGAGAATACTGTGGGTACAGAGTATAATTACATGAAAATCTGTATGCTATGATGGGAGATCCTGAAATATTATCCTGGTAGTTTCAAGGAAAGAAGTACAAAGTTTCAAATACTGTCAGTTATACTGATGCTCCTTCTAAAAGGAATTTGTGTTGTGCTGTGTTAAGTTGTGCTCTCTAATTTGTTGTTGATAAGTCTCAAGTTATTAATTTGCCTTATTCTGGCTCAGCATTCAAAGTGGACTAGATTCTGTTAGTCCCCCATTGTCTCAAAATCAACACAATCAACACTTATGTGTGTATATAGACATACTTATAAGTCGGGTCTATAGGGTAATGGGTAACTTACATTTTCTATACTACCTGCAGGGAGCAGATTCCAGATTTTCTACTCGTCAACCTGAGGGCTATTTCCTGAACGGATCCGGGGAATGTGGGGGGGGGGGGGAAGTCGGAGGGGAGAACCGGAAATATTGTGACACGATTAGACTGGAGCGATTGGGATGAAATTTGGTGGGAAGAACAAGCACATGCCCTTGATACAGGGAGGGGAGGGGGGGGGGGGGCTAAGACGATGAAAATTGGCTTGACCATTTGAGGCTTGAGATGATTGGCTTAAAATAGTCAGTTTCCCAATCTGACCATCGTGGGTTGGGGGGGGGGGATGGAGAATCCGGAGTCTTGAGGCATGTATAACTTTCGAAGGGGTGATCGGATCTGAATGAAACTTGATATTTGGAAAAGCCTCGTATCTCAAATTTCCGAGATCAGTTCCGACCAGATCCCATGAATGTGGGTGGGGGTGGTTGGAGGGTAGAACCGGAAATCTTGTGACACCCTTAGAGTGGAGCGATGAAACTTGGTGGGAAGAGCAAGCACAAGCCATAGATACGTCACAGTACCGGACCAGATTCGGGCACCTTTGGGGGAGTTGTAGAGGGTGTGGGTCCAAAATTCCGGTCACCGCGAGTTAAGGTACTTCCAGATCCGCAAGGACGATGAAACTCGACTTTGAACATTAGAGACTTAACAAGGTTGGCTTAGAAATTGTCATTTCTCAGATTCGACCATCGCTTGAAGTACTATTAAAGCAAAATATACTTTTTCATCATCCCCATTAGCCCATGATCGTTTATGCCTCAAGGATTTTGCTAAGAAATGAATTTTTAGCACCCTTAAATTACATATCTTACCGAAAAGTAAAAAAAACACTTTTGACCAAAAAATATAATTATATTCGTGATCCCCAAGGGGCCCATGATCTGTTTTGCCTCAACGGTTTTGTGATTTCCTGAAAGTAAAAACAGTTATTTTGAGCAAAATATATATTTTCATGATTTCGATGAGCTTATCATCATTTGTGCAAGAGTGTTCGTTACGGATGAATGTTCTAGCTCCCTTAAAGTGAGCATCATCACAGCCAAATGCATAAATAGAATAGTTTTTAAGAACGATCCATTCTCACGATTTCAAAGGACCCCATGATCATTCTTATCTCAAGGGATTTGCTTACAAATGAACACAACTAACGCACGAATTGGCAAATTCCTATTTTCATCCTCTGATACAGCGTTGCAAGTGCTATATGAGCTTGTAGCTCTTGTCTTCTAAACTCTTAATGAATAAAATATTAGCTTATAAAGTCATTATTGTTGACTATACATGTATATAAATGGTAATGGTGATAGGGATAGGAGAGGAATTTCTGTGAGATTGCTGCAGTAAGAAGCCTTTTCAGAAAACTCACGTTTTTTCAAACGGGGAGGTCAGACGTTTGCATCGGTCATTGATTTTCATCGTCTCTTAACTAATGTATCGCGCAGAAGACTATTCAAATCAGAAGAAGGCAGCTTGTGTTTCATCGGATCATTATTATGTCTCACGTGTACGATCTGACATGAATTCCCGATGAAACGTTATGTAGCAGCAAACCCTTCAGCATGCAACGCTGCCGGCCCTTTGAACCAGTTTTCCGATGAAAGGTTATGTAGCTGCAACCCTTCAGGATGCAACGCTGCCGGCCCTTTGAACCAGTTTTCTAAGAAACGCTTTTGCAAATAGAAACGCTTTCTCCTGCAACATATTCTTGTGCGGTACGTTTTCTCTTGAAACGGATTCGCTAAAACGGTTTATAGGAGAAACGCTTTACTAGTAAACTGGCAAATTCTGAAAACTGGTTCATAGGGCCGGCAGCGTTGCATATATAAAAAACGTTGCGTTTTACTTTAGAGTGCGCAGGTTGATTGTTGATTTCCTGTATTTCGTCAGCGCAAACTGAGGCGACCCGAAAATAATTCAACTTGTAGTTGAATGGCGCGGCGCGAAATTTTCGCCTAGCGAATCGAACTTTTTCCGCTAGCGACGTCAAATTCGCCTAGGCGAATGCGAATTTGCGTTCTGTGGGCACCTATCTTAACCCCTTTCTTCGGATAGACAGTTGAGTCATGGTGGGCGTCCATCTATCGATTCCAGGGAGAGCGAGGGTTAATAATATTTCGACCAAAAATCAAAACATTAAAGTTTAACCGAAAGAGGCTAGGATTGGACAACCTAATTACCCATAATTTTATTCACTTAAATTGGCGTGAAGACCCGCTGAAAATGCGGTACTTGGTTGTTCCGCTATTCACGAATAATCAATTTTCAAAAGTGAAAAATCTTCAATCCAGCGAACTCTATTCGCACCTAACACAAAATGAATGGACCGTTTATGACAATGAATCCCTCAGTTACGCTTGCTCATTACTTAGCTGCGTTCGTTCGGGCTGTCTCTGGTGTTTAGTCACCCGTGTCCGGTTCTTCCCTTAAAACGTGTTTTTTTGGTTCACCTGTGAGTTGATGAAAACTGACTAACTCCTCGCTGAAGCCGGGCTCACGAGCAGGTTCTGGTTAGTCCGCACCGGTGAGATAAAACCGGACACTGGTTAGTTCAAAAACGGGTTATAAGACTGGTGAGAAGTCACCCGTGGATGTAAAAACGGCTTATAAGAAAAATCGGAGACCACCGATGAGAACTCCCGTGACAAAGAACGCAGCTCTTGTTTCAGTGGGACACTGCGAAAACAGTAGCTTAGGCTGCTTAGCACGTAGGCCTTTCTTTCGTAAGAACGGGACTGATTTTTAGGGAGTAATGACCTAAAAGCTTAAACTAATTTTTGTTTAAAGTAAACACTTCCAATTGCTTAGCTTTTTGGGATCCCAAAACGTAAGTGGAGGGATACCTATGACATCGCAAAAATGTCCGTCTGTCCGTCTGTCTGTAAGCACGATAACTCTCGAAGGGAATGAGATTTCTGATGAAACTTGATGTGAGGATTCATTGGGTCTAGGGTAAGGTCAAAGTTCGTAGATGGGCTCTGTAGCCCTACATTTAGGGGTGGGGGTTCAAATTAAGGACAAACTAAACATTTTCAAACAGATAGTCGATAATGGGGGTAAGAAGGCATTCTGAGCACGATAGTGAAAACCATTTTCTCGCTGGACAAGTGATTCGTCTGGAATCCGGGAACAACCGGAAAAATGGTTAAAAGTAAATGTTTTATTTGAAGTTGATTAAATGTTCGGTTTAGGGGTAAGAAGACATGCTGAATACCATGGTGAAACCCATTTTCTCATCGAACAAGTTAGTTCGCCCGGAATCCGGCGAAAATGGAAAATTTGTTAGAAGCAAAAGTTTGATTAGATGACAGATTAACCCTTTCGACCCTATCGCCGTCATTTACCAATCCATTCTTTTCCGTTACTTAGCTGCCATCTGGCATTGAAATCACCACATCTGCAACCCTGATTTTAAAACTAGAGGTCCTTAGGGTCCGATTGAGGTATCGTTCATTCATTTAGGATAACAACTTCAAGGGTAGGCAGAGCTTGAAAGAAAGGGGCCTCGTAGGGGTAAAAAGGGGGGTAATTTCTAACTTAGAAATACAGGAAGAGTACAGAGTTTTAGCTTTCTGTTTGTGCTTGTTCCTCATAATAGGTTTTAGTAATACCCATCAAGACTATCGCTGGACCGTAATCTCCAATAGGTTTGCCTTGAGAATTTTTGAAACTTCTACCATGGCAATTGCCAGACCCCGGACAGACAGGTAAATTGAGGTTGTCGTCAAATGACAGAACGTGGCTTCTATGAAGACTACTGACATTAGTACTTATAGGCTACGATCGAACTTTTTGAGACACTGATGGGTTGGCGTAAATCCTAATCTGCGATATCTTCCAACTCAAGTTTCTGTTCACATTTATGGAAAGTCAACTTCTTTCTGCTGGATATAGACGAGCCAGAGGTGGAGTCCTCGAATCCGAGAATGCTTCAACGTGGAAATATTTCTGGTTGCAAGAAGCTTAGAATGTTTGCTGACGTTTTTCTTCGTTTGGATGATGATTGGGCCTTTCTGCCTTGTCGTATAGCGACCAAAAAGATGACTGGATCCCAGAAGAAAGCTCCGGAGCGGATGACGAAATTTGGTTTTCCGGTTGGGTTTCAACTTTTTGGAGGAAGTGGAACGAGACTTGCAGCAGGTAATCAGCGTTGACGAGCAGATCATTTCCTTCAAAAGGACGAAGAATACGAAAAACTTGATCACGAGTGGAATAACAAACAATTCGGAATAATTATGTGAAAAATGTCATAGTAATAGTTATGTCATTATGTTTGCTCGCCTTCAGCAGGTTGTTAGGTTCACTTCTGTTGTTTCCTTACTGGTAACCCCTTTTGAGTTAGGTACGCGTGTACTGGTTACTATCGACTGTATCGCAGAGATGGTAGACGCGAAGGCGACCTTACTTGGCGGCTTGGCGAGAAGCCGCCGGATTAAGGGGTTGTTTACGTAGCGTAGACGATAGCGTTCGGCAAGGCGTATATTTGGTTCTTGCTTTTCTATCTGCTGTGGTGAACAATCTACCCGCTTTCTAAGTCTTAAATCGTAAACTCTCAAGTCGCAAGTACATGGTTGTTATATTCTGAAGCTGGTACAAAATATAAGTTAGATGATGGATAGGTGGTGAGTTAGAAGGATGAATTAGCAGTATTGCAGAAAGGCTGTCATAGGCAGGGGCGTATATTTAAGTAGAGGTGAGTTCAGCTGGGCAGAGTTCGGCGAGGGCGTCGGAGGAAGATGGATCTAACGAAATAAACTTACTTTAGTTACATTTTTGAATTCCTGTACCAACAAGTGCGCTGGTGAACGGCTAGATTAAAACTCCCCGAATCCAGCCCGAAAAACTTTCGAGGGAGAACTTCCTTTGGGTGTAGGTCACGTCGTCCAGTTTGCCCTTCAGAAAGACAAACTCCTGATTGGCTGGCTGAGGCCTTATGATGGTGGTGGCTTTCTTCTAAAGGTATTTTGCCATTTCTGCCTTTTGAACGTGTGACAGGGACCTGGACTTTGTAGTGGTCTATTTGGTTGGGTTCGAGCTGTCAGCCAACGTCCGTCAGAAAAGACAGGGATAATAAATCTTAGAGAGGGATGCCTGTTGTAAAATAATTTAATAAACCAGATGGATCTTACCTTATGTGTTTGGGAGAGGTCATCCTTAAGTAGGGGAAGTATCTTTACAAGGTGCAGGCGGGTGTCCCTTTTTAAGGTCGACCAGTAATATTTTCTTATATTGTACATGTGTGATTGTTTTTTTTTTGCAAAATAAATTAGCTGAAATCATTTTGGCACTGACTCCTTAAACCTATTCTTTACTAATTTTAGGGTCTTTGAAGGCGCTTCGAGTTCTGAACCTTGCGGCCAATTACATAACTAATGTCGAGGGACTACAGGACCTGGACAGCATCCAAGAGTTGAACTTGAGGCGAAACCAGATCGAGAGCTTAAAGCAGTTTGCCATCTCACCAAAACTTCAGAAACTTTACCTTAGTAACAACAGTCTCCAGTCGTAAGTCTTCTTTTAGTATGTATATTTGGGATATTTGAAGGACCCCTGTTTCCTGCCGAAAATGGAATGTTTTTGTTTATTTTACTTATCTATTTTTTTAACTATAAGGGCCAACCCGGGCCACTCACACATAACAGTAAACAAAAATAATAGATAAAATAATAGCGAAAAAGAGAAAGAAAAGCATCAGAAAATACAAAAAAATGACTTACGACGCGTCCCTGAACAGCCAAATGGTCGTATCTGCATTTTTCAGAATGTACAGGAGAGCAAAAAAACGCACATTCAGACCATTGCAAAGGCAGATATGACGGCTCGGCCATATTCATGTCTCAGCTTCTACGCGTCTTACAAATACAAACAACAGACCAAAATGAGCGTCTATCTTCCGTGCATAGAGAAATCGAATATTGGACAGCCATTTTGGCTGTCCAAGGCGCGGTTTGTGGTGTGGAATAACATATAACATGTATTTATAAGACTTTTAACTCGCAGGATTATGACCACTCCCAATTTCTTCGACCCTCCCTATTTCTTCGAGTTCTTTGGTGGCGAAAGCCTTTTAAGATGCAGCATATTTTATGGCTCGAACCGCTACGTTTGTGCATCTTTCGTCTAAACGGAGCATCCCGAAGCCATAAGTTTGTGTGGAAAACTTTGCGGACGGCAGCTCAGCGTCTTTGCTGCTTACGATAACGCTACATAGTTGACGGAGTCCATGTGAAGCGAGGCTGCTCTTAAAGCCAGGCGTCACCTTCTAGATATTTCTTCCAGACATCCGTTTTTGTCAAGACGTATCTGGAAGGTGAAGCCAGTCCAGGAGTTTCTGGAAGTGGGGGTGTTGGATTCCAGAAATTTGGAAGGTGACATAGAGGTAATACACTTTGGAGACTCAATAAATATTCAAATAAATGGAGTAGGGGCGTATTCTCGCCGTTCCCCGAGAACTCCACTTGAGGAGTCCCCGCGTTTTTGTTTGTCCCAGGGACTCACTCCTCGTATTCTCGAGATTCCCCACTGACGGAGAATGCTCCGATTATCATCACCATCATCAAAAAGGACTTCCTTTCAAATTTGGAGGGGAATCAATTTTTAATGGTGTTGGTGCAATGTAAAATTAATTAAAAAGAATCAGAATAATCAAAACCAACAATAAAGTGGATCCAGACCAATTTCGTCAACTGCATATTTTTTTTTCGAACAAGATCCATTTTGGAAGCATTCCCCGTGTTCTCGCCGTTTGTGTACGCGGAGTCGGCGTGGAGCGACTCCCTCTATTCTCGCCGTTCCCTTCGATTCAGTTCAGTTTATTTTACGACCCAAATACATTTAACTATGTTGCCAGTACCCGCCCCAAGAAAGGTACAAAAAAGCACTTGCAGTTGGACGGGTACATAAAACTCATATCCTAACTAATAATTAACTAGAAACAAAACATACCAGAAAAAAGCACTAAAACAAGAAATAATAACCAATCTCTCATCAACTCATTTATTAATAATAATGAGAAAAAAGAAAAATAATAAGAAAAAGAAGAAGAAAAAACTATGAACCTTGGCCTAACAAATACTTTTTCAATTTATTTTTAAATAGCCCCAGGTGCTCAGCCGAGGAGTCCTCGGGGAACGGCGAGAATACGCCTTATGAGAAAAAAGAAGAGTGATTGACAGTTTTGAATTACCCTGTGTAAGCCCTGTCCAGAAATTTCTCGAAGTCCTGGGTGTTAGACTCCCAGATTCCGGAGATCTGTAAGATGTCTCAGAGGCAATACATTTGAGAGACCCAATAAATGTGTAACTGTATAGAGCACGAGAAAAAGGAGACGTGCCATCTAGAAATTATTTTTATCATAAAAAAACCGGAAGGTGGCGTGATTGTGAGAGAGCCCGAAATGTCTTGAAGTGCGGAAGGCTAAAGCTGGCGTTTCTTGATTTGACGTCGAAACAGTGTGTGGTCTGCGCCTGGGTCTGTGCGGTGTGGGAAAACACAACGGCGGTAACGCATCCTAACTAACCTTTGTTAATCAGGTATATAGCCTTGGGCATTCAGGCCGAGATTGTCGGGATCCCTGGATTAATTTAACCTTGTAATCATCATTCTTACAGGAAAGTAAAAAAACATAAGCTTTCCAGAAAGTAAGTCAGAGATTACGGTCTTGGAATCTTGTCAGAGATCGTTGATCGTTGGATCTTCAAGCTATGCACAGATATGCTGATAAGATAAACAGATATGCTGAGCGCGAGAAGACCTGTCTCTGCTAGAAATTTTGTGTTAAAGAAAAGGTTCTTCATTAGTTTTTGGGACCCTAACCGTCAGTAAGGGGATACTTATGACCGTCCGTCCGTCTGCCCGTCTGTTTGCACGGTAATCCTCGACAGGATTGAGTTATTTTGTCCAAACTTGGGGTGAGGATCCTTTGGGTCAAAGTACAGTCAAACTCGTAGATGGGCTCTGTCGAGGGCTCTGTAGCCCTATATTAAGGGGGGAGGGGATGAAACATATGTATTTCGAAAGCCAATAGAAAAGTCGATCAGGGGTAAGGAGGCATGCTGATTCATCATCTGGAATCATTTTGTCGCCGGACATGTAGTTGGGGTCCGGGGGCACCTGGAATCTGGCCAAAACCGGAAAATTTGTTAAAGGGAAAAGTTGATAGGTTCGATTTATGGACAAGGAGACATGCTGAATTTTTTTTTCTGACAAGTAATTCGCCCGGAATCCGGACGAAACAGGAAAGTTAGCAGGAAATTTTAAAAACCAAATAAGATGGTCGATATATGATAAGGAGATATGCTGAATCCAAATCTGAAACTAATTTCGCGCCGGACAAGAAGTTGGACACCAGAACAAGAATTTTTGGTTAGGCCGGAGCTAAACCGAAATTTAGATAGGCTAAAAAATAAAAGTTCATTTTTAAATCGATTAGAGGTTCATGTCGTATAGGGGGGGGGGGGGGGGGGTGAACTTTGTTTTCTGGTCAGACGAGTTATTTTATTCTTTCTAGTTCCAGAATTGATATTATCTTCTGCCGAAATTTGCCAAAATTCGGAAATTTGGCACACTTGAAAAGTGAAACGAAGTCGACTATTGTATTTTTACTGCGGAAGTATCAGTGTACCACAAAGAAGGATAGGTCAACCGTTAGAGGGTCAGACTGCATCTTGAGAGGTTTTTGGTTTGCCTCTCGATGTTACCAGCTCTTTTACTATGCATGCAGTTTTCCTGGAATATAGCTAAAACGAAGAACTTGGACAAAGTAAAAGACCCGATTGTCTGGATCAAGAAGTCCAGTATATTTTAAATTTGTGGGATCCCATCAAAACATTTGGTCTTATTTTTCCTAGCATCACTGTAAAAAAAATCTTGCAGTATTTGCTACTGGGATTAACCTTGTCTCTACTGAGATAAGATTACTTCTAATTCGGATCAATCTTATCCCAGTAAAGATAAGATTAATCTCAGTAGTAAATTTAATCCTTACTTTGGAGACTTTTTACGGTGATGGAAGAGCTGAACGTCACTTAGAAGTTTCGCTTGATCTAGTCTAAATATTTAGATGAGATTTTATGTTTACCCGTCAAAATACGCACAACACAAAAAGATGGATTAGAAATTAGGAAAAAAATAGATAAAAGACGAAACAGGCAAAATACGAAATGCACAAAAACAAGTCAGAATGATTTTTCAGTAGTAGTAAATTTCGCTTAGGTGTTTCGATTTGTCTCTGAACTGCTATGAGTGGTTCACTCATCTGATGACGACTTGAAATGTTCGAGTTTGGGGCTCGAAGGGGGGGGGGGGTTAATATGTGCTTCTGCGACGGAAAAGAGTGGACCGGGTTTTTTTTTTCCACCTTAGTTTGAAGTCTCCAAAATAGTGCTTTATACAGGATATACACTGTAAAAAGTTTCTCCGAGCAAGGATTAAAGTTAACTGCAGTATTTGCTACTGAGATTAATTTCATCTCTACTGAGATAAGATTAATCCGGATTAGAGATAAGATTATCCTTTTAGAGACAAGATTAGTCCTAGTAGCAAATACTGCAAGATTTCTTTTTACAGTGTAGGTAGAGTGATTGAGTTGGAGATTGCCAGGAGGACAGGACGGTTAAATCTTAGCTTATAATATACCACAGGCCTGTACGCTTCTGCAGTTCTTTTACGTATATGCCCATGTGTAAGAATAGGTCCCTCATTATTTTTTGTTTCCTAGACTGCAAGATATTCAGAAGGTAGCTGAACTAAAGGGATTAGAAGAAATGTCGTTTGATGGCAACCCGGTAACACTCGATCCTTCATATGTGAGATTCGTTGTTGGCTCGTGTCCATCGTTGAAAGTTTTTGATGGAAATACGCTTGGTAAGTTCCACGGCATCGCTACTCTGCTGTGCAGGGCTGGATTAAACCCTATGCGGAGCCCCCTAAATGCAGTCGAAATTTTGTGTCCTCTTCTCAATTAATTTAGATTTATTTCTCATTGTTTAACTTTACCAACCAAGAAAAGCATCATACTGAAATGCCATGTCACAGTTCGCACATCATCTTAGAGGGGTGACTAGCTCATCAAAAAAAAAACACGAAACTCCGTTTTTGGGATCCCAGAACGCAAGCGGAGGGATACGTATGTCCGTCTGTTAGCAAACGCGCAAAGTGGTTAAGATATTTTTGTTCAAACTTGGCATGAGGACTCTTCGGGTCAAAGTAAAGGTCAAGTTCGAAGATGGGTTCTGTAGCCCTATATGGAAGGGTGGGGAGGGGGTTAAACTTAAGGGGCAAAAAAGAAATATTTTCAAAAGCTAATGAGATGGTCGATTAGGGGTGAATCCGAGTAGTTAACCGGAAACCAGAAATTTTTGAAAAATAAAAGTTAATCTTAAGTTGATTAGAGGTTCAATCGAGGGATAAGGAGACGTGCTGAATATGTATATGAATTTTATTTTTGCCGGACAAGTAGTTCGCCCGTAATCCGGCCAAAACCGGAAAGTTTGTTTAAAGTAAAAGTTTTATTTGAACTTGATTAGATGTTCGGTTCAAGGGGAAGAAAACATATGAATCAGTATATGAAAATCATTTTCTACCCGGACACGTAGTTCGCCCGGAATCCGGCTGAAACCGGAAAATTTGTTATAAGTATAAGTTTTTTCTGAAGTTGAGCAGAGGTTCGATGTAGTGGTAAGGAGGCATGCTGAATCCGTGTATGTAAATTTTTTTCTCGCCGAACCGATAGTTCACCCGGAATCCGGACAAAACCTGAAAATTTGTTAAGAGTTTTATCCTAAGTTGATTAGAGGTTCAATATAGAGGTAAGGAGATATATTGAATTCGTTTTTGATCTTTTTTAAACGGACAAGTTGTTCACCCAGAGTCCGACAGAAACCGTAAATTTGCAGCTGGAAGTTTCGTCGAAGTAGAGAAGACTTTGAGGGGTGAACACAAACACTGAATCCATATCTGAACTTGGTTTTCTCAGATGATAGCCACTGGCCTTGATCTCTTTCTAAATTTATGGTACAAATTTAAATGGAGTCTGGCGAAGACCGGATATCTAGAAGAAGATCCAATTATCTGGATCAAATATGAAATTTTTGGGATCCCGTCGGAATCTTTGGTCCTGTTCTATTTTGTTTGCAATTAATGGTCAGCTTGGCTTCAAACCTTATATTAGATTCTACATTACTAATTATTGTGAAACTGTGTCATTCTTTTCCAATATTGTTTGTATTCGTTGCGTAAACAATTAATTCTCCGTGGTTATAGTGATAGACCATCACCATATACCATTCCAGCATCTCATGAAAATGACAATGCTATAGGCTATGGCAATCGATTTTTACTTGCAAGACCCTCTCCGCGTGATAAGCATGGAACCAAACTTTTCTTATCATTAAAAACACCGGAAACAAAAATGATGCATAAACTAGGAAAAGCTGGAAACCTCTCACCGCCGAAGTTGATTATGGTCTAACAGCCTATTATTACTATTAAGTCCCTGACACGTCTCACGTTCCGCCTATTTTTTGTTAGAGTGTATACCCTACCACTGATGTTGTCAACCCCTCGAAACTTTAACATGATCATAGGCTACCCCTGAACGTTGGGGAAAAACAACATAATGTCGGGGAAGGTGACTAAATTCACTTTGCAGACAGTTTAACTTTATCCTTTTCAGTCGTAGACATCGTGATTGGTGAAAACTTGAAACATTATCTTATATAACCTAGTTGGTATGATAAAGCTATCCGTAACATTTCAAGGTCAAAATATCACAGATGCCACTGTTATTGCGAAACTACGTTCTTGTTTTTTTTTTTTTCAAAATCATTTGTATCCGTTACGTAAAGACTTAATTCTAAGTTACAATGATCGACCAGAGAGACTAATTTTCTTACCCTCAGATTTATAGGGATCAAATAAAATGTGCATTTATTTACAGAAGTTTCTAGCCCCTTATGAGCCCCTTGTAGCAACCGGTTCTTACTTACAAGTCCATCTCCCCGTGCTCACATGGTACCAAATTATTATTACTATCAAATACACCGGAAAAAAATAGTAGGTACACCTACTGGCAAACGCTGCAAACCCCTCATTACCGAAGATGACATTTTCCTACATGTCTCACAATTGGGGTCTGCCTATTTTTGGTTTCAGTGTGTACCTGACTACTGAAGTTGTCAAACCCTCTAAACTATATATCATACTAAATATTCCTTCAGCCCAAGCTGACTGCGAATCATATTTGATGTTGCAAAACGGATACGTCAGCTGAATTTTAATCGGCATTTCTGGGCTATTGGAGTTCCGTACTTGGAGGATAAATATTCCTTCAGCCCAAGCTTACTGCGAATCATATTTGATGGTGCAAAACGGATACGTCAGCTGAATTTATGCGTCCGACGTATCCGTTTTGCACCATCAGACATATATCATACTATTGTATCTCACGAAGGAAGTTTTGTACAAAGAAACAAATATCATACACTTTGATCAGCTCATGAAGGTATGTCGATTCCTGTTGAAAAATAAATTCTATCTGTATTAATTCAAAGGTTGACTTTTTTGTCGTCGGCCAACCTTCTAATATCACCACTTAGAAAGAACGAAAGGACAAGCTTTAATTTCTTTAGCAATGAGAGAATGCATTTCTCTTCCTCAATTCCAAGTGCAAAAAATGAAATAACAAACTCAGATGAAATCACGAACAGAAATGGGTAGAAACAATAGATGGCAGCAATTTTGGACCCGTGGGAAAATGCCACTTTTGGGGTTCTGTAAATTTGTCTATTTATCGCTCAAAGAAGATATACTGGCTGTGGGGCGACGGAACTGCCACACATATTTAGCACTTATAGAGTGGCCTATCTGCTTGCCTGTTAAAATGGAGCTTTCCGCTCGAAAGCAGAAAAATGGTTTGATGAAACGAAGGCTTGGCTGCATAACTTCAGATAGTCCTGTCTGACATAGGCTATACAACTCTACTTCACTTCACACACTGTAGGCTCTGGCTCAATAGGAGCAAAAACCGTCCTTTCTGGCCCCAGGCAAGAGTACTACGGAGCTATCCAAAATGTAATGGCATGTTCATCAATCCGGCCTAACGTCCACAGTTTCCGTAAAAAACGCAAAGGTTAGACCCTGACCACTTTCTAGCAACAAGCTGGAATGGGGTACTAGGAAAAAAAAAAAGAAAACGACAAAAATTAAGTCTTGCTCTCACAACACAATTAATCAAATCGACTATATCATAGCTGTTTTAAAATTTTTGTTCGCCCCTTAATTTGAATCCCCTGCCCCACCCCTGAATGTAGGGCTACACACGAACTCGACCTGTCCCTTGACCTAAAGAATCCTCACACCAAGTTTAATCCACACATTTCATTCCCTTTGAGCGTTATTGTGCTGACAGACGGACGGACGGAGAGACGGACAACTTTTACGAAGTCGTAGTATCCCTCCACTTGCGCTTTGGGATCCCAAAAAATCAACATTCTCCTTTAATAATATAAAATATATAAAAATTTAAATAACTATCTAACATACTAGATTCATTCTGAGTCGCTATACCGAGAACATGACCAAAGATTTGTTTTCTTTTGATTTTCAGTTGACTCGGTTCGTCGAGAAGCTGCAGCATGGATGAAGATGCAGAAGCTGAAAGACGAACACGCTGGCAACCCTGCCTCCTGGAGGTATACTGAGATTGAGCCAATCCAAAACGCCAGGAAGCAGTGGGAGGAAATGCAGCTACAGAAGTTCAGAATAGCAGAAAGTGAGAAAAAGGTAAATCGTTTACTGTTTTTGGGATCCCAAAACGAAAGTGGAGGGATGCCTATGACATCGCAAAAGTTGTCCGTCTGTCCGTCCTTTGTCCAAGAGTGCCCAGCGTGGAAGCTTTCCACGCTCCGAATGTTGATTTCCACGAGGTAGTGAGGAAAGCCAGGTTAAAGGAACTGTCCAGGTACCTTCAGTTGACAGGGAGGCTAGACAGGTTTTAAGGTAAGAACGCGAGAAAAAGCGGTAGAATGAGTGATTTTTTTTATCAATTGTTTTGGTAGAGTGATGTTTTGATCAATTGTATTATAGAGTGATGTTTGGCCATCAATTGTGAATTGGGGGATTGAGACAATGGGCCATTTGTGGCCTGAGTTTCGGCTGGAGTGTCTGGCCTACCCCACAGAATAAATAATGACATCCTAAAAGTTGTCCGTCTGTCCGTCCGTCTTTAAGCACGATAACTCTCGAAGGGAATGAGATATTTTGATGAAACATGGTGTGAGGATTCTTTGGGTCAAGAATAAGGTCGAGTTCGTAGATGGTCTATGTAGCCCTATATTTATGGGTGGATAGGGGGTTTAAATTAAGGGGCAAGCAAAATATTTTCAAACAGCTAATGTGATAGTCGATTATGGGGTAAGAAGACATGCTGAACACGATTATTAAAACCGTTTTCTTCGCGGAAAAGTAGTTCGCCTGGAATCCGACCAAATCCGGAAAATTTGTTAAAAGCAAAAGTCTTATTAGTAGTTGATTGGATTCCAATTTAGGGTTAAGAAGAGATGCCGAATCCGTACGAGACAATCGTTTTTTTTACACGGATGCATAGTTCGCCTGGAATCCGGCTGAAACCGGAAAATTTGTCAAGAGTTAAAGCGTTATTTGAAGTCGATTAGATAGTCGGCATAGGGGTAAGGAGATACGATGAATTCGTTTTTGAGCTTTATTATTTTGTCGGATAAGTAGTTCCCGAATTCGGCAGAAACCGGAAATTTGGCAGAAGTAAGCCAAGGCAGTAAGTTTCGATCAGTTTCGTCAAAACAAATATGACTTACAGGGGTAAACACACATGCTGAATCCATACCTGAAATTTGTTTTCTCAGATGATTAGCTATTTGGCCTTAATCTGTTTCTGAATTTTTGTAGTAAAAATGCTTAAGGAGTCTGGAGAAGACAGGAACCAATTGTCTGGATGAGATATTAATATTTTGGGATCCCGTCGAAACCTTTGGTCTTGTTTTACCTGCGCGTACGGTGATCTCACTTGGTGGGACTTCACGCCCATCGTCCTGCCGCCTGTTAATCAACTGTCAGGCTGTGCTTATTGTTCCTCGTCGTGTGGCTGCATAATATATTATGCCCTCTAACTCAGGTCCCGAGAGTCACCTGGTTCAGGAATGGATCGCCGTTACCATCTCCTTTGCCTTAATTTGCTTTGCCCTCCACATTCAACCCTTACATCCACAAGTCGTGTCTCGTCCAGGGGTGTCCCGAAGGGGGAGTGAGGGGGGTGACTCCCCCCCCCTCCCCCCTGCCTTTTGTTAAGTCGTATCAGTCGTTTATTTTGGCCTCGCCGAGGTCCCGGGCATTCATTTTAATCAAAAACAATCCGAGACGTTTAAATTTTTTTTTTTTTATTAATTTTGTCTCTGCACAGCTTCAGTCGTAAGCCAGTCCCGTTAGATAAGTCGAGTCGTCTAAACCAGGTTTTGTAACCCTGATAGGTCGGAGACAGTTATTCATGGGGGCAGCAATGCGGCTACCTGTTCTACTCCCATGGCATTTGGATCTGCCTCACTTTGGTCTTTCAGGTTTTAGCATGTCGAAATTACAATAGGTTAGTTGTTAAAGTGAAGTCGACTGGGTAACATTGATAGACTTTATAGACCAAATGCGAGAGACAAGGTTATGTGCATTGATTGTTGGTCATCTTTGGCTGTAAGTGAAAAAAGAAGGAATATAATTTTTAAACAGAATGAAAAGCCATAGAAATCAATGGACTGGAGACCCGCGAAAAAAGTGTGCCCAGAAGCTCTGAAAAAATGTCGATTACAAAGAGAGGTTGAGGTGGGAACAACGCTTGAAAAGGACAAGGAACGATTTTTATATACACCCGAAATTCGTTTCCCATGACAGGAGGGGTTCTGCAGACGCTGGAATAGCTCATTCTAGTCGGGAGGTAAATTTTTGGCCTCTATGCTAGCAGAGATGTTTGATGTTTGGGGGGGGGGGGGAGAGGAGCAAAAATATTCCTTCAGCACAAGCTGACTGCGAATCGTAGCACTATCAGATATGAGAGGAGCAAGGTATTTACCGACTGGTTGGTAATTTTTACCGGCTTTTTTTGCGAAAAAAACGACTGTTTTGACGAAAAATCGACAGATTTAAAGAAAAACCGACCATTCTTAAGAAAAATCGACTTACCAAAAACAGACTGTTTTGAAGAAAAATCGACTGAACTGGTTTTACGAAAAGTCGCGGCACTTCGCGCCGATTCAGCTATTTTTTTTACCGGCTGGCCGACAATATCGGGGGAGGGGGGGGGGGGGTGCATCCCCCCCATACGTGACGCCCCTGTATGCCAATGTTAAAGCAAATCTGAAAAGACTTCATACAATTCAGGACACTCATGCAACTCGAAAATGATCTCTTTTAAGTTTAAGTTATTGTAAAAGCGAACTTCTCGTCTTCATTTGCTGTGTATAGCGTCTTCTGTTGCGTAGAATCAAATTCTGCAAACCAGTTTTAAGTTGCAATTCTTCAGATGTAGCTCACTGTAGCTTTACCTGCTCTAGTTTTGACATAAAAGTACAGTGTGTCGAATGACAAATAAAACGGTACACTGTACTTTCATAATGAAACAAAAGTACATCAAATCACCAAAAAAAAAAAAACGAACTCAAGTCTCGTCGGCGAACCGGCGTCTTTTTCTATCTGTAAACTCCTGTCAGAAAAGACCAAAAGTTCGCTACGTCCGTAAATCCGGATTTTTTTTTTAATGTACTGGCAAACCTGTTTTCCTCGTTTCGTTTCTGAGGAAGTGTGTTTTGAAATTACTTTTTTTGCTATTAGTTCGGAGCAAATCTACTTTTTTTTCTAGGGGCACTATTTTGTCACTTTTTCGATGGACGGAGTCGTGATTTCATAGCTATTCTTAACTTTTTATTGGGATCACAAAAAGACGCTCTGCTCCTCGGCGTTTACGTCCATAAATCCGGATTCTTCTAATGCACTGGCAAACTTCCTTGTTTTGTTTCTGAATATGCGAGTCTTTAACGTGAAAATTCCTTTTTTTGCTTTAATTTGGAACAAATCTACTTTGTGTCTATTTTGTTTTCTATAGCCACTATTTTTTCACTTTTTTTTGACGTCAGATTTGTGATTTCAAAGCTATTCTTTCCTTTTCAATGGGATCGCAAACAGACGGTCCGCTCCTCTGCCTTTCACAAAATTTCGCCTGTGGTGCATTATGTAGTATTCTCTATTTAGAGGAACGGTGTGTCATTTACTTGGCGATTAGGCTTGGAACTTTTTAGATTTGAAACACATTAAAGGCTGGCTAGAATCTTTCTAGACAAAGGTAGATTACAAAAATTTCGCATGTGGCGCTTGCTTTAATTTGTCTCGGATACAGCCGTTGAAAGCTTTCCTATTTGGCGAAAGTTGAAATGTAAAGCTGAGGCTATGAAGGTCTGTATACACAAATTTTTAATTACAAGAATAATTTCAGCTGATGCATTGAAGCTAGTTTTACACCGGCTCTATTATTTGTTGGTGGGGAATGTGCGCCACTGCCGCGTAGTCGCAACAGTTCATTTTTGTTGGTGCGTGCGAGTCGTATATTTCGATCTAGGAGTCGTTGAAATGAGGGTTTTCACCCCCCCCCCCCTGGCTTCACTGCTTCGGGCCACCCCTGGTCTCGTCTCTCACTATATCGCACTATATATAGTTTTGTTTTTGAAAAATAGGGGAGATGAATGTAGAAACTTGTTCCCAGCTTTTTGTAATGCTCAAACGTGTTACGGGGGCGGGGGGGGGGGGGGGTGAACAAGGAGAAATGAACTTATCGAAAATCCTTCAGGTCTGATTTAGGTGTGTTCAGGGGACAGTGCTCAGAAATATTGCGGAAAATAGCAGGCGATTTGTAGAATATTAGCCGTAGAGTATCTCCTATTCTCTGTCCTCTCCCAGGAAGTCCTGGCGCTTTCCTGGTGCATCCTGGTGCTTTCGCACACCCTTCCTATCACCTTCCCCAGATTTCTCCAGGTATTCCCGCAGTGAGAAGAGCTGAGTCGGACTTCCGTGTAAATGATGCAGAATATAGTAAATTGGAGATGGTGTCTAACCAGTTCATCGTCGACCTCTTGGTGTGGGCGAAGTTGATGTCAGTGGTCATCCCGTGTTATATGAACGTTTGTTGACTTGTAAATTTGCCATTTTCATGCACTTGGTGCGGCTAAATAAATCTACCAGTACTCTATATGACTAAGTCCAAAACACGCCAGCGATCCTCAGGAAGAAGGAGTAAGAGTGTCCGTACGACTCAGACACAGCGACTCAAATCCTGTGTCAATAAATCACCGCGATCTTTGGGAGCAGCTGTGACACCACTTCTGCCTTTCCACTATCTGCTTGACAGGTTCAGGCTCACCACCTTGGACGCGAGAAGAAACCTTCTATGCCTTAACTTCGGCACCAAGACCCTGTCTGTTCCCAGATTGCGTCCCATTCTCCCCGAACTCTACACACCCATCCGCAATAGACCACAGCGCGACAAGGCTCAGAAAGTACCCAATTAAATCCAGTCCCCACAAAACATGAAAGGTACCGAAGGAGTTTTGTTCCAAGTTTTGTTGAATTGTACAATAGCCAGTAAATATAGTCACTATTTTCGTTGAATTTGTTAGTTTTAGCTTTTGACCCTTTTAGTATGTTTTATATTGTTTTATATATGTATTTAAGTGAAATTACTCTTGACGTATTGATTAAAAATTGACTTTGATTGAATTTGAAAAAAAAATCAAATCATTTCTTTAAAGCGGTTTTTATTTGTTTTAGAAGGTTTTGGCAAAATGTTCGCCGAATGAGCCTATTGTGTAAACTGTGGTAGATAAGTTTTGTATCGACTGATGAATTTGTTACGAATTGTGTTGCAGTTATTACTGAACTGACAAATTGATTCGAGTGTTTAGTTATGTTTGGACGTAGAAGTCAAATTCGGCGTTCACGCTGTGAAGGCACTGTCTAGGGAACCGGGAGCCGTACTTTATGTCTTACGGGCTACGGAACCGGTAGTTCTCACGGAATCCAAACCATATGAGCTGCGATTCCGGGATCTGACGTCATTAACTAACGGAAACTTGTATGTGCTGGCTCCCGTTCCGGTAGTAAATGGAAATAGCTCACGGAAACTTGATCGCACCAGCTTCTCGTCCGGTAGCCTCACGGAATTGTGTACTCAGAAGCTAGGGAGCCGGTAGTTGATACCGGAAACTGTATAATTGGAGCTTCTGTTCCGGTAGTGTCTACGTGGAATATAGAACTCACAGAATAGTTTGGATGAGAGCTGGGACGCCGGGATTTTCACTGACTTAGAGAAAATAACATGGAAAAAAATCCACTACCGGAACCCATATGTTGAGAGCTAACGTACCGGTAGCAACTACTATTTGCTTGAAAATGAACAGCTCACGGACACAGATGGCTATGGGCTAGGGTTCCGGTAGTGACGAAAAAAAAAAAAATTGAGCTCACGGACCCATGTCAGTGCAGACTAGGAAACCGGAAGCAAATACTTTTGGCTAACGGAACCCAACTTCTGCGGGCTGGGGTTCCGGTAGGGCCAAAAAATTAAGATTTTTTAACTGGATTCCGTGAGCTGTACCGGACTCAAAGTCTATATTGACAATTTGACACGTGTTCGTGAGTTTGTAATTTAATTTTTGGCACTACTGGAACCCCAGCTCGCATGAGTTGGTTTCCGTGAGTTAAAAATATTCACTTCCGGTTTCCTAGTCTGCACTGACATGGGTCCGTGAGCTCAATTTTTTTTTTATTTTCGTCACTACCGGAACCCTAGCCCATAGCCTTCTGTGTCCGTGAGCTGTTCATTTTCAAGCAAATAGTAGTTGCTGCTGGTACCTTATCTCTCAAAATATGGGTTCCGGTAGTGGATTTTTGTCCATGTTATTTTCTCTAAGTCAGTGAAAATCCCGGCGTCCCAGCTGTCATCCAAACTATTCTGTGAGTTCTATATTCCACGTAGACACTACCGGAACAGAAGCTCCAATTATACAGTTTCCGGTATCAACTACCGGCTCCCTATATCTGAGTACACAATTCCGTGAGGCTACCGGACGAGAAGCTGGTGCGATCAAGTTTCCGTGAGCTATTTCCATTTACTACCGGAACTGGAGCCAGCACATACAAGTTTCCGTTAGTTAATGCCGTCAGATCCCGGAATCGCAGCTCATATGGTTTGGTTTCCGTGAGAACTACCGGTTCCGTAGCCCGTAGGACATAAAGTACGGCTCCCGGTTCCCTAGACAGTGCCCGCTGTGAAAGTTACTTTTTAGAATTAAAAATCTACTCTACTCTACTCTACTCTATTCTTCCGCTGGATACCCGGAGAAGCCGGAGATTTTGCATCGGCAAGGAGAGATAGTCATCAAGAGTATTAGCCAAAGTAGGTAATTAAGGATTTAAAAGATTGGTTTATAAATTCTCATTTTGTAGAGCCAACCATTCCTTAAAGTACTCATCTTGACCACAAAGTACAGAAAATAATTTTCAGCAAATTCTATATTTTCATGATCCCCATGAGCCCATGATCATTTGTGAAAGAAGGGTTTTGCTTCAGAATAAATTTCCAGCTCACTTTAAGTGCACATCTTAACTAAAAAGTGAACAAAAATAATTTTGAACAAATGGTATATATTTATGATGCACAAGGGCCATGATAATTTTTGCCTCAAGGGTATTGCTTACAAATGATTTCCTTAAAGTACAAAAAATATTTTGAGTAAAATATACATTTTCATGATCCCCATGAGCCCATCATCCTTTTTGCCTCAAGGGTTTTTCTTTCAGATGAATTTCTAGTGGCCTTAAAGTGGAAAAATAAAAATACTTTTTACCAGACCATCCTCTTGATTTTCAAGGGCCCATGATCATTCTTATTTCAAGTGTATTGCGTATAAATCAATCAATCAATAAATTTTATTACTCAGCACGAAGCCATACAATACATAACAACACCCTAAAACACCGGTAAACTACATCTATCGTAGTAGAAGTAGCTTCTGCAAAGTAGGCAGGCAATGAAGCATTGGGTTAGCTGCAATAGCTACAAGGCTGTTTTCTGACTTATAGCAGTACGACAAATCGAGATTTTGCCGCCCTCTCTATTTCAGCAAATGTGCAGCAATGATTAAGCAGTAGCGGCTGGCTTATACTTGCTCTGAACTCCACTCGTGCTGGCCGTCGAAATATACGATTGTAACAAGCTTCTAGATTACGCATAGCACTAGCCGTGTGGTTCGTAACAAGGGACACTGCAAGAAATTGGGTACAATAACTCTTCAAAAGACGCACTTTAATATTTAAATCAACGTGACTGAACTTCCAAATCAGAACATTTCCATGCTCGCAAAGACTATCCGCAAGCAGTTGTAAATGTTCATCATCTCGTAAACGTTCAGTCACCGTAAATCCCAGGTAACGAAACTTAGGGACATACTCAAGTATTCTACCAGACAAGCTGCATTCTTTTTCACGGGAGTTCTCACCGGTGGTCTCCGGTTTTTTATGGCACTTGAGCTTACTCAAGTGCCATATAGCGATTGTAATTTCTGTCCGTCAGTCGGTCTGTCGGTCTGTCGGTCCCGGTTTTGCTAGTTCGGGCACTTCCAGATAAGCTAGGACGATGAAACTTGGCAGGCATATCAGGGACCGGACCAGCTCAACTTAAAATTAATCATTTCTTCAATCCGACTTTCCCCGGATCCGGGAGTCCGGAAACTATAAAGCAAAAGTGGAGCGAAAAGTAGCAAAAAAAAGCGCTGCCCGAGTGCGGGAGCGAACTAGGAACCTCTGAGTTATAAATCCAACGCTCTACCAACTGAGCCACGAGTCCATGTATGAGAGAGCGAATGCGGGAGTACTAAGAAAGTGGATAATCTAAACAAATTACATTGTTAGGATAATGGAACTTGTCAGGAATATTGGATGTATTAGGGAGCGTATGCGGGAGTATATATTGTTAAAAGATTGACGACCTGATTAACCTGGACATAGTCAAGAAACATAAATAATAGTTTGGGCACTTCCACGCAAGCTAGGACGATGAAACTTCGCAGTCATATCAGGGACCTGACCAGACTAAGTTGGAAATAGTCACTTGCCCGATCCGACCATCGTGGGGGAGGGGGCGGAATCCGGAAAATAGGGACATTCATCACTTTCGAACGGGTGATCGGATCTTAATGAAACTTGATATCTGGAAAGATCTCGTGTCTCAGATGTCTCATTTCGAGTCCGGACCGGATCCGATGAATCTTGGGGGTGGGTCTTGAGGGGAGTGGAGGGACGGGGAATCCGGAAATTTTTTGAAAAATTAAATATTTTCAGCTTACGAACTAGTCGTCGGATCTTAACGAAACTTGATATATGGAAGGACCTCATGTCTCAGACGCCGGTGACATTGGGGGGAGTTGGAAGGGGAAACCGGAAATCTTGAAAAACGCTCAGAGTGGAGAGATCCGGATGAAACTTGGTAGAAAGAACAAGCACAAGTCCTAGATACCTGACTGACATAACCGGAACGGATCCGCTTACTTTGGGGGAGTTGGGGGGGGGACTCCTAATTTCTAGTGATCCCGCGAGTTCGATGCTTCCTGATGTGCTAGGACAATGAAAATTGCAAGCATGCCAAGGACCCGACCAGATTAAATAGGAAATAGTCACTTCCCCGATCCGACCATCTGGGGGGGGGGGGGTGGTGGGGGTGGAGGGACGGGGAAGCCAAAATTGAGGTATTTTTAACTTGCGAACGGTTGGTCGGATCTTGATGAAAGTTGATATTTAGCATGACCTCGTGTCTCAGACGTCCCACTTTAAATCCGGACCGGATCCGATGTCACTGGGGGGGGGGGGGGAGCTGGTGGAGGGAACCAGAAATCTTGACAAACGCTTAGAGTGCAGCGATTGGGATGGAACTTATTCGGCCACGGTAGGTGGAGATAGAGTGAGTACCGGAAATCGTGTAGCACGTCTAGGGATCAAACAAATAGTCCGACCGCCAGGTCCTGAAAATGTGACACCCCCCTAACCCAAACGGTACAGTAGGTTTAAAAGTGGTTTCCGACCAAATCAAACACGCTGAATCCGAATATGCCGGGAACTGGTTCCAGAAACGATGGCTTAAAGCAGAAATGAAGCTCGATGCTGTTCCGTTATTTCCTCTCTATAAGAAGTATCGCTCTCAAACACAGTAGGTTGAAAAATGGATTCCGAACAAATCGAACCCGCTGATTCCGAATATACCGATAATAAATTCCGGAATAGGTGTCTTAAAGTATAAATGAAGCCTGATGCTATTCCATTATTTCTTCTCAATAATGAGTATAGCTATCAAACACAGTGGTTGAAAAATCGATTACAACAAAATCGAATCCGTTGATTATGAATATACCGTTAATAAATAAGTAGACCTGAAACCTGATAAGTTATTCTCCTCCTCAGAAACAAGTGCCATCATCTGGTATAGTGGGCTACTGTCGGCAGAGGAGTTATTATAACCAAATTGAACCCGCTCATTCCGTGTGCCAGGAATAGACACTCGTTGATTAAGGATGTGATGCGAGTCTGTTGCTTAATAAGCTAAGTTTGCTGGAATGAATCAACAACTACAGTGATTACAACTGGTTCAAATAATATGCTCGTGAATTGAAATGTCGCACGAAATATCTACAGCACAAAAAGACGAGTTGAATGGGACACACAAATCTCAAACCTTGCCAACGTTGCTTCACAAAATCAAATTCCCTATTCTTCATCCGAGTCGACAGAGCACCTGCCCCCCATACGAACATTTTCGCGGCAACAATCGAGGTAGTGTAAAAACGAGGTCATGTACCCCTCCTGTACGTAAGAAATTAAATTGTGCAAACTTCGTCGGGTGCACCCGAGAAGTTCAAGTCTTGTCGGTACAACAGGTTAATTAACGTCCATTCGTCTTCACATCAGGTTCTTTAGTACCATTTACTGCACGTTCTACCATTTACTACGAACCTGCATTGTTCGCATTCAAGTAACTGTTCACATAATAAACACACCAGACAGACTGAGCTGCAACCAAGGCCGTATCCAGGGGGGGGGGGGGGGGGGGGGGGGGGGGGGGGGGGTTGACCCCCCCCTCGAAACATACAAAAATCATAATTTGTATAGGCTTTTCCCTCTGATCTATGTGTTTTTTGTACTTTTTTGTCCGACCAGCAGGCACCCCCCCCCCCCCCCCCCCCCCCGAAATAAATTCCTGGATACGGGCCTGGCTGCAACCATGGGTAAAAATCATCGTATTACCATGCCAAGTTCAGCTACATTATTTCCCCTGTTAATAGTCAGAAATCAAATATTTTGAGTTTTACTGCGTTCTCTGAGTAAGTAGCAAGAAAGTCTGATCTTTAGTTGCTTCTACTGTCATTTCTTTCGCAATTTTATCTCCTCTTCCGTGTCTTCACTGTAGGGTTAACTAATTAGCGGCGATTCTTGCTTGTGCGCACTACCTGTTGAGCAATTCTCAACTAAAATAGGTACTTTTCGAGAAGGGGTCTAAAACTTCCAAAAAGCAAGTATAAACGAAAACAAAAAAGTGTTTTTAGGTGTTAAGCCAGCGTCGGATACCACCGTTCCAAGCATATTCTGAATCAGGATTTCTTGGCCTACAAAATGGTATCGTCAGACTGACTGTACCTTTTGGGTCGGGTGTTTTCGAAACTAAGCGTCTTTTGACGAGCTGGCGGTCGGACTAAAATGGATTTATTGGGATGAAAGTTTGAACAGTCATGTTCATTTGCTGCAGACAATCGAGACGATGCCGGAACTGCTCAGAAATGAGTGAAACTAAATATCCTATTTCTATTTCCGAACCGCATTTTTGGGTGGCGGGTGTATTTTGTGAGGTTCTCATCTACTTTCTTGTACAGCCTACTCGTACAAGTGCCATATGAGCTCGTAGCTCTTGTCTTATAAGCCGTTTTTGCAACCACCGGTGACTTCTCACCAGTCTTATAACCCGTTTTTGAACTAACCAGTGTCCGGTTTTATCTCACCGTGCGGACTAACCAGAACCTGCTCGTGAGCCCTGCTGCAGCGAGGAGTTAGCCGGTTTTCATCAACTCACAGGTGAACCAAAAGAACGCGTTTTAAGGGAAGAACCGGACACTGGTGACTAAACACCAGAGACAGCCCGGAGTGCAACGAATGCAGCTACAGTTTCACATGCAACTTAGGGAGAAGCCATTCAAGCGACTTCTTAGCATTAAACAGAATATCAAACTCTGTCGCATACTGGTCGCAAACAGCAAGAAGCCTGTTCAGTGCAAAAACAGTAGGTGCTAGCACCACAATATCGTCTGCGAACATGATGTGGTTTACTCAAGTACAGCTAATATAGCATCCGACACCAGTAGCTACTAATCTAGCACTTAACTCATCTAGATACGCCATAACAAGGGGGACAGCACACCACCCTGCCTAAGGCCGTTGACAAGCCGAAAACTATCACTAACTGCATTTCTCCACCTCACTCTGAACTCCTGCGTTCTAAACCAGAAACCCAGGAGCTTTACAAACTGAGGTGGGACTCCTCTTTCAAGTAAAATTTTCAAAATTTTACCATGGTTCAGCCTGTCAAAGGCCTTAGCAGAGTCTATGAAGCATGCAAAAACAGGTGAAGAATAGAACCAAAAGTTAAACACAAGAAACACAAGAATTTGGAAAATTCCTAAATTTCATCCTTCCAGCCTCCATATGAGCTTCTAGCTCTTGCTTCATGGTAGACTTTCTTCATTCTTGGCCAATATCTGGTGAAACTATATTCTGCATGTACCTCAGAAATCATGGTTTATCGCAATATCTTAATTTTAAGAAATTAATATAGGCTACTGCACTTCATTATTAGTGGAGTGTTCCTTGGAACAATCCACTATTGCGAGCCCTGCAGCAGCTTTCGGCTTTCGGTTTTGGTTTTCGGTTTCCGGTTTTCGGTTTTCACCGTATTTTATGGAGCTCATAACTCGTGAAACAGCGCAAGTATCAAGTTCAAACTTGGTACACTAGTGGGTATTGGAGTCTAGTTGTGCCTTTTTGGGGTCTAGATATGCAATTTGAAGGGTCCAGATCCCCCCCCCCTCCCGTTCACGAGCAGATGGGCCCAAGTTTTCCATGAGTTAAGTTCGTCTATGACAGGTCTCAAGTGCAACTCTTGTAAATAAGACGACGTGAAGTATTTTTAATCGTTAATGAACAGTTGGAAACTGGGATGTTTTGTCGCATGATCGATGATACGCCGTTCGTAATGAATTCTGACAAAAGGGGTATTAGGTTGCTACTATTTGGTTTATTGCACTTGTTCTTACCTTGCTAATGGAAAAGAGGTTAAAAGGGTCGGACTGGCTCACAGACCATTCTTGGAACTCAAGTTATTCGTGCAAGTTCTTATTTCAAGTGTATTGCTTCAAGTGGATTTCTTTGGATTTATACTTGCGATTTGTTTAAATTAAAAGCTTTTAAAGTGTGATGATTATAAATTAGGCTGTTTCAATACTTGTTTGGTTATTGGGGATGTGAAATGGTCTTGGTTCTAAAGCTGATTGTAAATAAAATGTGATAAACACTTTACTTTCACACTCCACGTCTTAGCACTTGCGCACTTGTTGATATTGACGGATACTGATATTATTGTTGGATCTTGAATGGATAGGGAGCAAGTTGCTAAATATCAGGTAGTTTCTTCTAAGCCTAAAAGCACAGTGCAGGTTCTTGCGATGTTGTTGGGGCGGGCCATTCTAAAGAAGAATTGCAGCTCTTTGTTTACGAATAAAGAGCGAATTGATTGTGGTTGAAACTGTAGGATGAGGAGCATTGCCGGTTCTCCAAGTAGGCTTCGTGGACTGGTGAACAGGAAGCTTTGCTTACATTTTCAATGATGTTCTTTAGATTGTATTATTATTATTATTGCTTTTTTGGTTCAGCTTAATTTAAAATAAATATTGCCTCATTGATCTTCAGTAGTGCCTTCAAAAGGTTAGGCTCACTTCCAGGTTTCCGGTTCGTCGAAGCGGATAGGGTTACATGAAGGTGCAGCCTATATGTGTCCCCCCCCCCCCCCGAAGATTTCGGTTTGAGGACAGTGTCGTACAGGCTACAGAATTTAGAGACAAAGTTAATATGCAAGTTGTCGGTACAGAAGAAAAGAAGATAAGGGATGGGATCCCTTGTGTTTGGATACAAAGGGAGTAACTATAGGGAAAGTAAAAAATAAGTGGGATCGTTGGATCACTTGAAAAATTTTCATGACCGCAGGCCACCGGCACGGCACCGCGTCACCGACATAGTACCGCGTCATCAGCGCGCCACCGACATGGCACCGCGCCACGTGCCACTTGGTGTACATCGTTTCTGGGAGTGAGCAACCCCTCGGTTCAAACTTACGTTTCTCTTGTAGACATAAATTTTTATTTTTGTTACTCCGACTTTCACTACAGTTCTGCAGTATTGCGGTCAGTAATTCAGTTAAAATAATAAATCTCTTTACATAATATAGTTTGATTGTGGGGGAAGGATAATCTGATGTATTTCATTATTGTAAGACGTATGCGTGAAGACGATGAAGAGAATTTTAACTATGCAAGGTTAGCGCCGCTGATACAAGTGTTCTTTTTTAAGATTGCCATTGTTCGTCCAATGACGCGCCCCCTACTTCTTGACGTGGATACTGCCATCCCACCCCCATCAACTTCTTCCGCCGTCCGTCATTCGCGCCAACCAATTCGATCGCGACACAAAAGAAAGTCCATCAGTGCCCAACCGCCTAAAACGAAAAGCAACGCCGTTTCGATGCATTCAACTCGCGCTCAAATTATCCGACAAATCTACCGCGGTGCCGATTTCAGCCCTGCGAGGCAGCCAGACCCAGATTCACCCAAAACCCCTCAGAAGCCTAAAAAATCACCCAAGAGAAGGATGAGTTTTTTAAAAAAGGTTTCTACTGAGAGCGGCAGAACTTCGCAAATGCTAGATGGCTCTGTAGTCGGTGAACGATTGACCTCCCCATGTCCCGACAGAGAGGAGCGTTTGGAAGCTACGCCAACTGCACAACCAAAGCCGGTCAAAAGCCCGCGAAAATCAAACTTGAAAAGCACGTTTCGTGAAGAGGGGAAGGATTTTCTGATAAAAATTGACGACTCACGCATGGAAGTGTACGGGCCAAGTGCTGTTAAGCGACTAACCGAGAGACCGTTTTCTAGCGACGCGGGGAAGTCAGTCATCACCGTTCTCTTCAACTTAGTAATTTTCGATACTCTTCCTCCGGTTTTTAAAAAGCTAAGGTGTAGCTTTCCAAACGCCATAAACTTTGTGATGAAAGAGACAAATATTTCCAACCTGGGGCAGTTGAATATGTTTGGGACGCTGGAGAAAATTTACTCACTAGACGTCAGAACGGAAGGAAATGGTATCACAAGGAAACTGCAGTGGAAGCTCTACGCCATCTATCGCCTGTATCACCTTGGCCTGAGAGTTGTCAACGGGAAAGAAGTGAGTCACTTTTTTTAAAGGATCCCTCGCACTATTTGCCCTTCAACTTACAGTATAAAATATTTGAATACCTTAAACTAGGCTGCGCCTTCAACAATTTAACTCACAGTTTCTGCTGTTTTAAGCCTTTTCCGAGACATGTTGGCTTGTAGCGAAAACAGGGAAACAATTTACATAACCGGTTTTTGGGATTCCAAAACGAAGTGGTGGGATACCTATGACATCGCAAAAGTTGTCCGTCTGTTCGTCTGTCCGTCCGCTCGTCTGTCCGTCTGTGCGCATTATAACTCTCGAAAGGAATGAGATATTTTGATGAAACTTGGGTCGAGTCGTAGATGGGCTCTGTAGCCCTATATTTAAGGGTGGGGGAGGGGGTTTAAAGTAAGGGGCAAATGAAATATTTTTAAACAGATAATTTGATAGTCGATTTTGGGGTAAGAAGACACGCTGAACACGATGGTGAAAACCGTTTTGTCATCGGACAAGTAGCTGATTAGATATTCTATTTAGGGGTAAGAAGACATGCTGAACACGATGGTGAAAACCATTTTTGCGCCGGACAAGTACTTAGCCCGGAATCCGGCCAAAACCGGAAAGTCTGTAAAAGTAAATTCGTTAGCTGTTCAAAGTTGATTAGTTGTTTGATTTAGGGGCAAGAGGACAAGCTGAGCACGGTGGTGAAAACCATTTTCTCTCCGGACAAGTAGTTCGCCCGGAATCCGGCCAAAACCGGAAAGTTTGTTAAAAGTAAAAGTTTAGTTGAAGTTGATTAGATATTTGATTTAGGGATAAGAAGACATGCTGAGCACGCTGGTGAAAACCATTTTTGCGCCGGACAATTAGTTAGCCCGGAATCTGGCCAAAACCGGAAAGTCTGTAAAAGTAAATTTGTTAGTTATTTGAAGTTGATTAGTTGTTTGAATTAGGGGCAAGAGGACATGCTGAGCACGATGTGAATACCATTTTCTCGCCGGACAAGTAGTTCGCCTGGAATCCGGCCAAAACTGGAAAGTTTGTTAAAAGTAAAAGTTTTATTTGGAGTTGATGATGTTCGATTTAGGGGTAGAAGACATGCTGAACGCTTATGTGAAAACAATATATATAATATAATATAATATTGTATTTAAAGCCTTAGGGCCATATACATACAACCAAACAAAAAACTTAATAATTACTTCTAATATATCACTACATAAACTAAACTGCACTCGCCCGGTCAACTTTTACTTTAACACTTTGCAACACAAATCTACATAACGCACTAATTGCTCCTGGAGATGTGCTCTTCAATATATCAGGAAACAGTATCTCTCTTACCCCCCAGCAAGATTCCCTTAAAAACGAGAGTTCGCGACACAGTGCAACCAAATGGGCTAGGTCATCATCGCCTTCACCGCAGAGTGAGCAGGGGCTGTTCGTACTGGGGGAAACACTTTTTTTCTTGTCGAACTTACTTTTCCCGTGTACTGGCAGACAGTTCGCTCGCAACTGGATCCAGAGCGTGAGGTAAGTTTTTGGTAGGTTGAGCTTCATGTAGAATTCTGGTCCAAAACTTTCTTTAACCAGTTTATAATTTGCTAGTGTCGCCGATTCTCTAACAATACATTCCCATTTCTGTATTTCTTGATCTTCTAATACTCTTAACACTTCTTTTAACAGGGATGCTGGTTCCGATGTGGGTCCAAATCCATAGTTCCAAGCACATGATAGTCCGACCCAGTATTCTACCCAGGCAAGTAGTTCGCCTGCAATCCGGCCAAAACTGGAAAAAGTAGAAGTTTTATTTGTAGTTGATTAGATATCCGATTTAGGGGTAAGAAGAGATGCTGAATCCGTGTATGAAAATAGATTTTTACCCGGACATATAGTTCGACCGGAATCCGGCTGGAGCCGGAAAATTCATTATAAGTTAAATTTTTTACTTGATGTTGATTAGATGTTCAATATTGGGAAAAAAAAACGCTGAGTTCGTTTTTGAGCTTTTTTTTGTTTCGTCGGACAAGTAGTGTCTGGAATTCGGCCGAAACCGGGAAACTGGCAGGAGTGGGAGGAAGTTTTCGTCAAAACAGATAGGACTTACAGGGGTAAACACACATGCTGAATCCATCTCTGAACTTGGTTTTCTCAGATGATTAGCTATTTGGCCTTTCTGAATTTTAATAGTAAAAATGTTCAAGGAGTCTGACGAAGACTGGATCTGGCGAAGACTGGATCTGGCGAAGACAAGACCCAATTGTCTGGATCAAATACTGAATTTTTGGGATCCCATCGAAACCTTTGGTCTTTTTCTGATGGAAAACGTCTTGCAAACAACCGTCGACAGCGTGATACACATCGAAGGTAGCAAAATCCGGCAAGTGAGAAAATCAGCGTGGTTTTGTTTGAGGGGTTAGAATGTATCGTACGAAATTGGGGTCTCTGGGTTTAGAAATATATGGAGTGATTATGGAAGTAGGTTGCGTTAGTATTATAGGTAAGACAGGTCCTTTAACCCCTCTCATTCCGTCGAATAACAAGTGCGAAAGCGCTCAGGCGTGGAGTGTAAAAGTAATTTGTTTATCACATTTATATACAAACAGCTTTAGACTCAAGACATTTCTCTTCCCCAATAACCAAACAAGCATTGAAATAACCTTCTAATCACCCCCCTTTAAAAGCTTTAAATGTAATCAAACCGCCAGTATAAATCGAAAGAAATGTTGAAGATCTTGCACGAATAGCATTTGTTCGAACACTGAATGGTCTGCCTGCCAATCCCACCCTTTAAACCTCTTGTTCATTAGCAAGGTAATAACAAGTGCAATAAACCAATTCGTAGCAGACTAATGCCCCCTTTGTCACAATTCATTAAGTACGGCATATCATCGATCATATGACAATACAGTCCAGTTTCCATCTGTTCATTAAAGATTAAGGTACGTCCCGTCGTCTTATTTGTTGATGTTACACCAAATCCTCATCCATACATATATCTCCCCAAATAGACAAGGGTCATAGACGAACTTAACTCATGGGAAATCTGGGCCCAGCTGCCATGAATGGGAGGGGGGGGGGGGTCGGGACCCAACAAAATGGGTATTTACACCCTTTTTACTCAAGTATACGAGCTTAGAGTTTGATTCCAGTCACGGGTCAAACACTTTTTATGGGCAATTTTGGGCCCATTTGCCCATGAACGGGGAGGGTGGGAGTGGTTCAACTCTCCCCGGTCCCTATGAGCCTACAGCACAAAGGAATTTCATCGCCTAATCTCCAGTTATTGTCAAATTAAAAACATAAAAAAATGGGCAATCCGGGCCCAATTGCCCCTGAACCAAGTGGGAGTGGGGTTTGGGGCCCGCAACAAGTAAAAAGAGACCCCAATGCTCACAATCTTACCAAGTTTCAACTTGATACCTGCGCAAAAGCCAAACGAACGGACCGAATGGGATGCAAGTTGGACAGTACCGAGTTTGTGCGGCCTAGATTTGTTATTTGACGTTCGGACCGGATCCAGCCACGGTAGGGGAGGAGGATGAAGCGGGAACAGGAAACCTGCAGATGTGCTACGATTCGCGTCAAACTTAATGGATGGGAAGAGGAGATGCCAGAGAAGCGACATTTATATGTCCGAGTCGTATTCGGTCACAGTGGAGGTCGAGGGAGAGTCCCGCATAGTGGTCAAAGGTGTGAAGTGATTTGTATGAAACTTGAAAAGTAAAGAGGTCAGATACCATGGTTGACGTATTTTATGGTCAAGACCAAATCCGAGCATTTTTCGGAAATTCCCCTACCCCCTCCAGCTCTGGAGGGTGGTGGTGGCGGGATTTCCCGGAAAATGCTCGGACTCGAGTGAAATTTGATAGATTGTAAGATATGATGCTTTGGATTATCCCTTTATGCGTCTGAATCAGATTCGGCCACGGCAAGGGAAGTTGAGGTGGGTGCTGGTAAATAGTATGGCACGACTAGGGAAAAAAACTTGGGGGAAACTAAACTTGGTAGGTGAAGAATCCTTTGCCCTAAATGATCCGAGGCGATGCCAGACATCCTCAGATTCGAGTGAAATAATGGATATCCTATTTCTAAGGTCCGAACGTACAGTGATTGCAGGAGGTATTTTGCGACGGTCTCATCTCCTTTCTTGCACCACCTACTCGCAATAAACGCCATATGAGCTTGTAGCTCTTGTTAATCGCTGCGGTGTCTGGCGGATGACATTATTTTCGGAGGGACCACTCCCCAAAGAGATGAGACGCTTAGGAAAAGGTTTCAGGGGTGACCAGTGTTCCGCGATTAGCGGGGGGCGAGAGGCGTTAAAGCACACCTCGCACTATTTATGGTTTATATTCCAACATTCAAAACTATGAATACTGTAGAACTAGGCTCAGCTTTTAACAAATTATCCACGGCTCTGGCTGTTTTAAGCTTCAGGCCCACTGACTTCGAGCAAAAACTCGGAAAAAAATCAGGTAAATAGTTGTATGCATAAATAGCACGATACGCGAACACTCATCGGGAGCATAATGCTCACGGAAGTCAGTGAATCGTGGCAAGTGGAAAGAATATTGAGGTGTCGTTAGCCGATTTAGAATGTAATACATGAAGTTTGGGTATCCAGGTCAGGGGCGTCACGACTGGGGGGGGGGGGGAGGGGGGGACGCTCCCCTCCAAAGCTGTCGGCCAGTCGGTAAAAAACAACCGAGTCGGCGCGAAGCGCCGCGATTTTTTGTCAAAATAGTGGGTTTTTTCATGAAAACAGTCGGTTTTTCTGAAAATGTGTCGATTTTTTGTCAAAATAGTCGGTTTTTCTGAAAATCAGTGTATTTATCTGAAAATCGGTCGATTTAAAAAAAAAAATGTAATTTTTGTTGTTGAAAACAGTCGTTTTTTCTGCAGAAAAAGTCGGTAAAAATTACCAGCGAGTCGGTAAATGCCTCGTCCCCCCAAAAAAAACATTTTGGCTAGTGACGCGTCTGATCCGGGTTAAAGAACTACTGAATGGATAAAGGAAGTAGGCCTATAGGTACGGTGGTACCTTTAAGAGTTGAGGAGAAAGGGGTTTTCTGTGGCAATTCAGCGTCGGAAGTTTCCCTGTAATATTGGGAGTTAATACTATCCTTTTTCTAGATCTCAGTGAGTGACTTGGAACGGGCAGAAAAAGAGTACGGAATTCTTGACAAAATCACTACGATCCTTCTGCCATCGCTCGACGTCGAGCAAAACTCCGATAAGTCGATAGATGGCGGTAGCGAGCTTTCTGACTCTTCTTCAACCACTGAAGAACATCGCGGGAAAGGTGTCGTGAGAGGAGTACTGAAGTACAGCATGCAGCTGAAAAGTGTAAGAATTTTACCACATATTGGGGGATATTTGGATTTTTCGATACATCGACATATCGATATTTTCACTTTCGATATTCGATAATCGATATTTCTTTACCATGTTTCGCTATAGGATACGTCTTGTTTCGCCAAAACTTAAGAACACAATTGTCGTTAAGTAGTATCTTGCATCATCTCAAACTCCGAAAAAATAAGAACTGAATTGCGGAAAACATATTGCTCCAATTTCGTATATATAAATGTAGGTTATGTTGGATTACAATACTTATGAACGAACACATATCGTTTTCGATATCGACATTTACGTTTTATTTGGGCCGATATGTAGTTATCGGTATCGAATGTCGCCCAACACTATAGGCGTATTCTCGCCGTTCCCCGAGGACTCCTCGGGGAATCGAAGGGAACGGCGAGAAGAGAGGGAGTCACTCCACGCGGACTCCGCCTCGAAAAACAACGAGAACAAGGGGAATGCTTCTAAAATGGATTTTGTTCTAAAAAAAATATGTGCAGTTGACAAAACTAGTCTGGATAGACTAAATTTTTCTTTTTGTTTATTCTGATTCTTTTCAATTAATTTTACATGCACCAACACCAGCAAATTGATTCCCCTCCGAATATGAAAGGGAGTTCTTTTTGATGATGGTGATGATAATCGGAGCATTCCCCGTCCGTGGGGATTCGCGAGAATACGGGGAGTGAGTCCCCGGGACAAACAAAAACGCAGGGACTCTTCAAGTGGAGTCCTCGGGGAACGGCGAGAATACGCCTTATTAGTCATTATTGTGGGCGCGTCACTTACAACTATCGTCGAAAACTTCACCGATTCCCTTTCCGTTGTGTAGCGCTTCGGAGATGTTCGCAAATAATCGTATTCGCCTTCGTTTTACAAACTAAAAGGTAATGGGGTTTTGTCGCTGAAAAGCCGCCTTTTGAAGTCCAATTTTTAAACTTTCACTGCGGTACAAACGGAGTGATGAGCTTGTGGTTCGCCTATGTGTGATCAGTGACCCATAAATTTCCTGTAATGTAAATTTATGGGTCCCTGGTGTGATATATATAGTAGTCAATGATAGAAGTGTGAGTAGAATAGAATTTTATTCATAAAAGGTAACTTTCATAGCGCATGCGCGGAAGTTGACCTTTACTTAAAACATAAACACACTAAAGTATATATATAATTGGTCAATATATCAGTGCAGTAACAATTATAATGTAGTTAATAAAATATGCCATTGGTCTCTGCAAAACTCATCTAAAACAATGCTCAAAGTAAACTCTTCGGGCAAACAAATTGTCAGACAGTCCTTGAAAACATTAATAAAATCACGTCTTTCCCTATGTATAGATAGATAGATAGATAGATAGATCAGTGTACTTCAAAAGCCCAAGGGCCATATACACAAGCAAACAAAAACAAAAACATAACTTAAACAATCAGACTCCTTCTTAACTCTAAACATTTGTCTATGTACACGCCCACTCGAGGAATAACGGTAGGGTTAGTATTACTCAAAATTCCGGGAAGTGACAAAATTACACCCTCTAGATAAATTTTCCTTAAATCAGAAAGCTTCGGGCATCTGCGGAAGAAATGGTCCAAATTTTCTTCCTCCTTCTCACAAAGTGGGCAAGCATACCTCCCATCGGGAACCACACTACCTCTCTCAAAAACCTTCTGCCTGCTTTGAATTGGAAGGCAGTTTGCCCTTAGTTGGATCCAACGACATAAAACTTTCCCGGGTAGATTTAACTTAAAATGCACTTCCTCTCCAAAACGAACTTTTTCCTCTTGATAATGATTTATTAACAATACTCTGCTAACACTGGAATTCCTGACCTTCTAAAACTACTATAATCTGACGTTCTAGATCTTTTGGCAAATCAACACAACCATGGCATTCCTACTCGCTTCAGTAACAGCTTTACCTGGAAATGGCCAAGAATTTTTCGAACCATTATTCAGCATCTCATCATAAGCTAACCTAGCTAGTTTATCCTTACTCATATTTATAATTTTTTAACCATAATCTAATCATCAGGATAGCCCTACGTAACTTTAAAGAATATAAAACTATATCACCCTTTAATGGTTATGGCTGAAGTAAATAAATAAATAAAATTAGCAGACCGCTAAGATAGGACACACTCAAAATGGGAAACGTGCCCTGCGTGTGACCGTAGGATACGTACCCCTCACTTTTCCAGTAAGGTCCAATTAATTCGCTAAGCCCCTAATAGAAACCTTATCCTATAGATACCCTATAGGATATATCCTATAGATATCCTATACAACCAAAATGCAGAAGAATCTCTACCCTTTCGACGACCCAATCAAACAACAAAAACAGTAGCCGAGTCCAGAATCAAATCACAGCACCAGCTTTAATTCCATCCAACTTTCAGAGAAGAAGTTCACAAAAGCAGATATATAAGGAAGAAACTTTAATTGTTTTTCCACAAGTTTATTTTCCAGCTTGAGCGGCTTGAGCCTGAAGAGGACCCTTGCCAAGAAGGGCCGAAATATAGCTCGAATAAAATGTAGCTGACTTATCCGTTTTGCCCCGTCAAATACTTATCCTATAGATTGAAAATTTTAGTTTTTTGTTTTAACCAATATTTTTAACCATGAAAACGGAATTGACCATGCTTCTGTTTTTCAAGAAAGAGATTATCATATCGATAGCGAGGATAGGAACCCTGAGATCACAGAAAGATATAGACAATAAATTATTTTTTTTCGAATATTTTTTCCGAGACAGAGCATTTTTAATGACCCACCGCAGAAGGACTTTTGAAATTTTTGAAATTTTTCTGAGTGAATAGGAACCCTGAGATCACAGGAAGATATAGACAATAAAAAAAAGAGTATGCCTGCTTTTTGATAACAAGTTTCGAATATTTTTTCCGAGACAGAGCATTTTTAATGACCCGCGGCAGAAGGACACTACAGTTTAGAGCGACCGCGAGCCCTCTACGTGATTTACTTACTAGTAGCCTCTTTGGTAAAAAAAAAAAAAAAAAAAATCGGCTTCAAATTAAATCGCCACTACTACATTCGTCTGACCGATATTTGTTATCATTCGTACCTTATTTTATTTCCTATTTTAACTCTTGATATTTGACTTGCATTATATTATCCCGATGAAAAATTTATCTCAAAATAGTACTATGAAGTAGTACGAAAAAGTAGAATGCAGTACTAACGATGCTACTACATGCTTCTACTTCAAGGCTACCGTGTTACTGCATACTACTATATGCTACTATTAGAAAGACCGGATGCTACTAGGGCAAGACAGGATGCTACTGGATACTACTACATAAGATTGGACCAGTCTAAGGCACATTAAATGATAGTATTCTTTGCTATTACATAGTATTACATGCAATGTTTTCGTACTACTACATACTACTACGCAGGCTACACATTTTTCATCGGGATGTAGGCCTGTTCATTATCGTGTATTGTATGTACTGTGCGTCATTGCTTTGGATTGTGTAACGTCATAACGATCCTCTGCTAACCATACTCTGCTGATCTAATATGGAAATAAAGAAAATATACATGTATATGCAGGGGCGTCCTGACACCTTCCTGAGGGGGGGGGGGGGGGGGGGGGGCTTCGGAATTTTTTGAAGTTTTACCGGAATGTTATGAGGTTTTACCGAAAACTCTCGTGTATAGTGACCATCTCTGCAGAAACTCTAGAATACTATTTTGTTATACAATAAAATAGGCTCATTAATTTTAACTGAAAAGGCAGCTTATTTTTAGATCTGATATCTGAATACACTGAAATATTTTGACAAATCTGAGGGATTTTGTATTTTTCCACCAGGGCTCTGGTAATAAAGTTCACTGTGCGCTGCTTGCACGACAAACCAAAGTTCATCCAGACGCGGGGAATTTGCACAAAATCCTGCATGTTCAGGTCTAAAGATGCGACATCGGAAAAGTTGTTAGGCCTGTTTGAAAAATGATTTTCGGATGCGTCTTGCAATAACTCTGATGTTTTTATTTTATTTTTCGGCACTGGCTTACATTTCTAGTTGGTAAACATGTCAAGCGTAGAGGGTCAAGTACCTAGAGGCACTACAAATCAGAAAGAATAAATATCAAATCGATTATCCCTGGATAACGGAGAAGCGAAGTAACGCATTTTAACGGGTTTTCGGGAAAACTTAAGTGAAGAAGAGATATGTTACTGGACTGTTGGATCTAAACCCTATTCGATTAAACTTTAAGATTGTCAGTTAAAACTAAAACCTCTTCGACCTTCAACCCACACTAGCCTACATATTTATTTGTCGCGTTTTTAGCGTTTTCCATTGGTTCACAACACATCCAATTTCACATTCGTCAACTAGATTAATGCGATTAGTACCAGACGCGGGCTGGTCAGCCATTAGTTGCGTTTTTGTTCGGCTTTTGCCTTTCCCTTTTCAGCTTTGGCTTTTTATCGTTTTCAGGACTTTTTTAACATTCTCGCGTTTTCGCAAGTTGCCGTTACTACTAAGGACTTTTCACTTTTCTCGGATGAAAACGCTATTTTGACAAATGCGATTTTATTTGTATTTTACTTGCACTTCAAATTTTTCATCTTTAAAATCCGAGACAGTCTCGAAATACTGATTTCACTTTGAATCAAATTCTTCTTTTATTGAATTTTGGGATAAACTGGCTAAAGTAGCGAGGCAAAAAGCCAAAAGGAGAGCGAAACTTGATCACCTACCAAGTTTGCCTTTTTGCAAAAAGCCGAGGGAAAAGGCGAAAGTTGGCGTTTGGCTTTTTGACAAAAACGGGAAATTGTCAAAGAGTACTTAGGACCATTTTACGAAAACGCAAAAAAAGTAAAAAGCCTTCGAAAAGTCGAGTGAAAAGTCGGACAAAAACGCAACTATTGTTGGACACAAAGTGGTCTTAACCAACGTCATCTAGCCAAAAAGTTTTTCCCTTTTGCTGAAGTAACAGGGATTGTCTTAGCGAGCTTGAACGCTTTCAATTCTGGTGGTAAGACATTTTCCAGTTCACGAAAGACTTCGAATGTATTTTCAAACTTTTTGTTTGTTTCGAGGCTCTCCTGGCGACTTTAGAGATCATGTCGGAACAAGGCTAACTCGTTTTTGAACTCTTCTCGGCTTGTCGAGAAAGATGTCGAAACTGGATTAGACGGTACCGTGATATTATTCCTGAACCAGTATTTGTAGTTGGAAATCACGAAAATTTCACTATGTGTCTAATTCTTTAAAGCGAGAGAAACTTAGGGGATTACCGGAATCGCCCGATGAATGTTCCGCTACGCTGTGTTGTCTGCCTGCAAGAAACTAAATTTGTGTGCCGGGGTCATCCTGGTAAGCTGTGAGTCTACACTTATCCGGTAAGCAGTAATATTCCGGTAGACTCCCTGAGACGAATTCTGGTAGATTTTGTGGAGCAAAGTTCGGTAGATTCCCTGATCCAGCCTCCAGTATATTCCCTGAAACAAGTTCCGGTAGATTCCTTGAGCAAGATTTCGGTAGATCACCTGAGAAAAATTTTGGTAGGTTCCCTGAGCAATAATCCGGTAGATTCCCTAAGGATCATCAAGTTCAGGTGAATTTGACAAATTTGAACTGGCGTGGCTTCGCCGCACCAGTAAAAATTTACCGATTTTTTCCACAGACCTTCTGGGAGGGGGGGGGGGGGCATGGGACGCCCCTGTGCATGTGAACCACCGGCTAGATTACTGAAAAATAAATAACGATATCACGGTTTCTTTGAAAAGATTCAATATATGTTTTAAATGGTTATTTTATATATTGAAAAGAAGTAAGATAGACAGATACTTTATTACAAGAAAAAAAAAATTAAAAATGTCTGGAGTGTGCCCAGTCTTGTGATGGATACCAGCTGGCTATATAAACGATCGTTTGGGCTATATACTAGCTGCGCTCAGGGGCGTCCCGAGGGGGGTGTCGGGGAGGGGGGGGGGGTGCTGCACCCCCCCCCCCCCCCCAGAAGGTCTGTGGAAAGAATTCCGGTAATTTTTGACTGGTGCTGCGAAGCCGCGTCAATCAAAATTTGTCAGATTCACCTGAACTTGATGATTTTTATGGAGTCTATCAGATTATTGCTTAGGGATCCTACCGGAATTTTGCTCAAAACATCTACCGAAATCTTGCTCGAGGAATCTACCGGAACCTGTCTCAGGGAATTTACTGGAGGCTGTATCAGGGGATCTACCGGACTTTGCTCCACGGAATCTACTAGAATTTTGAAATCTACCGGAATTTTGCTCAAGGAATCTACCGGAACTTTGCTCATAGAATCTACCGGAATTTTGCTCAGGGAATCTACCGGAATTTTCTCAGGGAATCTACCGGAATTTTGCTAAGAGAATCTACCGGAATTTGGCTCAGGGAATCTAGCGGAATTTCCTCCTGGAATCTACCGAAATTTCCATCAGTGAATCTAACGGAATTTTGCTGAGGGCATCTACCAAAATCTTGCTCAAGGAATCTACCAGAAGTTGTCTCAGGGAATTTACTGGAGGCTGGATCAAAGGATCTACCGGACTTCAGTCCCACGGAATCTACTAGAATTTTGAAATCTACCGGAATTTTGCTCAGGGAATCTACCGGAACTTTGCTCAGAGAACCTACCGGAACTTTGCTCCGGGAATCTACCGGAATTTTGCTCAAGGAATCCATCGGGATTTTGCCCAGGGAATCTACCGAACCTTTGTCCAGGGAATCTACTGAATTCTTTCTCAAGGAATTTATCGGAACTTGTCTCGTGGAATTTACTAGAGTCTGGATCGTGGAATCTACCGGACTTTGCTCTACGGAATCAACCAGAATTTGGCTCAGGGAATCTAGCGGAACTTTGTTGCTTACCGGATAAGTATAGACTCACAGCTTACCAGACCCCAGCACATAATATACCAGAGTGATTCTTGCAGACAGACAAGGTAGCGTACCGGAACATTCGTCGTGTGATTCCGGTAATCTCCCAAGTTTCTGTAGCTTTCAAAAATTAGGCAAGTTACTGAAATCCATCATTTCCAACTACAGATACTCTTTCAGGAATAGTTTCATGGTACCATCACCGTCTACTCCAGTTTTGACAGCTTTCTCGACTCCTTACCGGTGATAAGCCGAGAAGAGTTCAAAGACGAGCTAGCCTTGTTCCGACATGATCTCAAAAGTCGCCAGGAGAGACACGAAACAGACAAAAAGAAAATATTCGGAAGTTTTTCTTAAATATAAAGATGTCTTCACATGTATGGAAAGCTTTCAAGCTGGCCAAGACAATCCTTGTTACCTCAGCAAAAGGGGAAAGACGTTTAGCAAGATGAGTGTTGGTTAAGGCCACTCTGCGTTCAACATTGGCTGACCAGCATCTGTTACTAATCGCATTTGCAACCGATCTAGTTGACGAATGTGAAATTGGATGTGTTGTGAACAAATGGAAAACGTGATGAAAATAGTGTAGGGTTGAAGGTCGAGGACTTTTTAGTCTTAATTGACAATCTTAAAGTTTAAACGAATAGGTCTAAGGTCCAACACGTCTAGTAACATATCACTTACTCACTTAAATATTCCTGAAAACCCGATAAAAATGCGTTATTTCGTTTCTCCGTTATCCCGGGATAGTGGATTTCGTAGAATGAAGTTATTCTTTCGGATCTGTGATAAGTCTATGTGCTTGTCCCTCTACGCTTGAAATATTCACCAACTAGAAATGTAAGCCATTGCCGGAAAATGAAATAAAAATATCAGATTCATTGCAAGACATATCCTAAAATCATTTTCTTATTTGATAGTGCAAAATGAATACGTCAGGTAAATTTTATTTGAGCTATTGTTTGGCCCTTCGTGGCAATGGTCCTTTTCTGACTCAAAGCCGCTCAAGTTGGAAAAACGATCTTGTGGGAAAACCAACAAGTTCGTTTTCCCACAAGTTCATTTTTCCAACTTGAGCGGCTTTGAGCCTTACGAGGACTGTTGTGGTTCGACACCCCGCACCGCTCGAGGCGATCAGAGAAATACAGCCACCAAGAGGGGAGAAAGGAATGAATGATCAGTACCGTGTTGAATGCCAGAGATGCTATATATGTTTTATGATTAAGCTAGTGCGGAAATAAAGCGTGTGTTTAAAACCTCCAACAAGGACCCTTACCAAGAAGGACCGAAATATAGCTCTAATAAAGTTCAGCTGACGTATCCGCTTTGCACTATCAAATATGATTCGCAGTCAGCTTGGGCTGAAGGATTATTTAAAATCATCCTACTTTTCTACAGGCTTAACTTCTCTGATGTCGTATCTTCAGCCCTGGAAAGGTAGACCTTTGTTTAAATTCAAATTCTCGCGTCTGGATGAATTTTGGTTTGCCATGCAAGCAGCCCAAGCTCTGAACGTTAGTACGAAAACTATACAATCCCTCATATGTGTTCCAAATATTTCAGTATTAAATATCAGAATGAAAAATAAGCTGCCTTTTCAGTAGATCTTTAACGAGCATATTTTGTGTTATTTGCAAGTTGCAACACATAATAAAAGTGAGAACACAATAGTAGGCCTATTCTAGTTTTTCTGCAGAGATGGTCATTACGGAGACATTTCCTGTAAAACTAAATTCCGGTAAAACTTCGAAATATTCCTGTAAAATTCTGAAGCTGCCCCCCCCCCCCCTCACCTTATCGGAAAGGTATCGGGACCAAAAATTCGCCTCATTCCAGTTCGTCGCTCCAAGGGGACTACATTGTAAGAAGTTTCCCAAATAAGGATTAAAGTTAACTACAGTAGGATGCTACTGGGATCAATCTTATCTCTACTGAGATAAGATTGATCCAAATTAGAAATTATATGATCTTTTTAGATACAAGCTTAATCCCAGTAGCAAATACGGCAAGCCTTTTTTTTACAGTGTAGTTTCTAACAATTCCTATTGTCTCATATTCAACACTTGTGTAGAGATAATAAAAAGTTGGACCCATAAGGTAATGGGTAACTGTCACATTCTACAACTGAGATATTATAGAAAAACTCTACTACCCGGGAAGCAGATTGCAGATTTTCTACTCATCGAATTGTGGATCTATTTAACTATTCTGAGACAAGTGCTGATGGTGAGGCATAGGGGGACAAACAGAAACTAGACCGCTTGGAAGCGCTGTACTGGAGTATCGCAAATTTGTTTTGGGATTCACTGGTTATTTCCACCTGCAGTTGTCGACTTTTTGTGATCCCAAAACGTAAGTGGAGGGATACCTATGACATCGCAAAAGTTGTCCGTCTGTCCGTCCGTCTGTCCGTCCGTCTGTCTGTCCGTCTGTCTGTCCGTCCGTCTGTCCGTCCGTCTGTCCGTCCGTCTGTCCGTCCGTCTGTCCGTCCGTCTCTCCGTCCGTCTGTCCGTCCGTCTGTCCGTCCGTCTGTCTGTCCGTCCGTCCGTCCGTCCATCTGTCCGTCCGTCCGTCTGTAAGCACGATAACTCTCGGTACGCTGGATTCGTTTCTGAATTTTCTTTTTTTGCTGGACTAGTAGTTCGCTCGAAACAGTCTGTCCGTCCGTCTGTCCGTCTGTCCCTCCGTCCGTCTGTCCGTCCGCCCGTCTGTCCGTCCGCCCGTCTGTCCGTCCGCCCGTCTGTCCGTCCGTCCGTCTGTCTGTCCGTCCATCCGTCCGTCTGTAAGCACGATAACTCTCGCTACGCTGGATTCGTTTCTGAATTTTCTTTTTTTGCTGAACTAGTAGTTCGCTCGAAATTCGGGCGAAACCGCAAATTTTGCAGAAATAAAGCAGGAAGTTTCGGACAGTATCGTCAAAATAGATATGGCTTATAGAGGTATATCTGAACTTGATTTTCTCTGATGATTAGCCTGGCGAAGACTGGATCTGGCGAAGACAAGACCAGATTGTCTGGATCAAATATTAGATTTTTGGGATCCCATCGACACCTTTGATCTTGTTGAAATTGCCAGTGTATGGCTTTCCCTCATCGTTCTGAATCGCCAGAACATGGTCGGGAGACAGGCATTAGAGCGAAATGACCGGGATATGAAAAGACGAAGAACACACCAGCCAGTATAATCTATAGGACATCATTTTTAAATGACGTAGATTTTTATGAAAGCATATGGTCTAGTTATTAGTCAGTTGTAGACCGATTGTGTGTATTTTATTATATTTTTTCTACTCGCCAGCTTTGACGAATGGAAAAATGGAAAAAAAAAGTCCGAAACACGCTGGTGATCCAAGGGTGAACAAGAAACACCACCAAAGAACCCTCGAAATTTAGTCAAATATTACCAATCAACCAATCAACACCGTTTGTTTTGGTAACGTTTCTGTTTCCTCGCTAGGGACACGGCGATTCTTCGTCGACACGAAGAGGTACTAATCAATACTAATGCTAAGTCTGTGGCCGCGTCTACGATCTTAAAACCAGACATTTGCACTAAAAAGCGATGATCTGCTGTTCACGTTGTTCGGAACTAAATATTGTCTTTTCTCTTAACCTTCTTTCCTTCACTACGTTCGGCTGACGTGGTATTTCATCTGTAAAGATGATGTACGTGCCGTTTGAATTGGTACTTCAGAATCGCTAACCGAAGCAGAAAATTTCGTGCTCATAACCCAGCCTTTCTGCTCTGATTTGTCACGAACGAAAGGCAGGAGGTCGACAGGCTAGGGGGGGGGGGGGGCGGGGGATATGGACTTCTTACCAAAAACAGGGGTTGGTGACGAGTCTGCCGTTTGGGGCATGGTCAGAAATAGATATATCTTTTTTACTGATGAAAGACGTGCACTGTTGATATCGTAAATAACTAAACGATTGTAAATAATGGGTAAAAACTAGCTACAAATCGAGTTAGTCTTACTTCCACAAACGGACGAAACTCTTTGCGAACTTCTAGTAGTAAGTAGCAGTAGCTACATTACGAGGTAGCCTTTTAGTTCCAGGGGGGGGGGGGAGGGGATGACAGTATATAGATAAATATTGTGTTTATAAATCCTATGTCATTGGTATCCCTCTGCTGAGCGTAGCTGCAGATCTTTGTACGTGCTGGGTGGAGTTCAAGACGAGATCTGCCTTTTTTTTGCAGACCATGGTATCTGTTACCACGGTAACTGGATCTACAATTATTCGTTTTTGCAGTTCGTGGTATCTGATACACGGTTAAAAATGACTATTGCCGAAATTGCACTTTTCGAAGTCATCCAAAATAACAGGACCAAAGGTTTTGATGGGATCCCAGAAATTTAATATCTGATCCAGACAACTGGGTCTTGTCTTAGCCAGATCCAGTCATCGCCAGGCTCCTTGAACATTTTTACAATTAAAATTCAGAAACAGATTAAGGCCAAATAGCTAATCATCTGAGAAAAACCCTCCTGCCACTACCGCCAATTTCCCGATTTCGGCCAAACTCCAGAACTAATTGTCCGGCGAAAAAAAGAAAGCTGAAACATGAACTCAGGGTATCTTCTTTCCCCAATAATGAACATCTAATCAACTTCAAATAAAATTTAACTTATAACAAATTTTCAGACTCCAGCCGGATTCCGGTCGAACTATATGTCCGGGTAAAATATGATTGTCACTCACGGATTCCGCATCTCTTCTTATCCCTAAATCGGTTATCTAATCAACTAGAAATAAAACTTTAACTTCTACCAATTTTCCGGTTTTAGCCGGATTCCGGGCGAACTACATGTCCGGATAGAAAATTGTTTTCACATAAGTGTTCAGCATGCCTTCTTGCCCTAAATCGAATATCTAATCAACTTCAACTAAAACTTTTAATTTTAACAAACTTTCGAGTTTGGGCCGTATTCCGGGCGAACTACTTGTCCGTCGAGAAAATGGTTTTCACCAACTTGTTCGGCGTGTCCTCCTACCCCTAATCGAACATCTAATCAACTTAAAATAAAACTATTACTTTTAACAAACTTTCCGGTTTGGGCCGGATTCCGGGCAAACTACTTGTCCGTCGAGAAAATGGGTTTCACCATCATCTTCAGCATGTCTTCCTACCTCTAAATCGAACATCTAATCAACTTAAAATAAAACTTTTACTTTTAACAAACTTTCCGGTTTTGGCCGGCCGGGCGAACTACTTGTTCGATGACAAAATGGTTTTCATCATCGTGTTCAGCATGTCTTCCTACCCCTAAATCGAACATCTAATCAACTTAAAATCAAACTTTTACTTTTAACAAACTTTCCGGTTTTGGCCGGCCCGGCGAACTACTTGTTCGATGACAAAATGGTTTTCATCATCGTGTTCAGCATGTCTTCTTACCCCATAACTCGACTATCACATTAGCTGTTTCAAAATATTTTATTTGCCCCTTAATTTGAAACCCCTCTCCCACCCCTAAATGTAGGGCTGCAAAGCCCATCTACGAACTTGACTGGTCCGACGACCCAACGAATCCTCACACCAAGTTTCATCAAAATATCTCATTCCCTTCGAGAGTTATCTGCTTACAGACGGACGGACGGACAGACGGACAACTTTTGCGATGTCATAGGTATCCCTCCACTTACGTTTTGGGATCCCAAAAACTGATATCGAGTTACTTCACTAACTGCTAAACTTCTCTCTCACCAGTTTGACAAAGTTCGATGAAAGTGAGATGACTTTTCAGATACCACGATCAGTTACCACGGTCACACGATAACTGGCCAGATACCACGATAACTGCAAAAATGTCTTTTGACCGTGGCATCAGATACCATGGTATCTGCACAACTAAGGCTTCTTTTGACAGCTAATGGCCAGTTTAAGCTCACTCAAGTGCCATATAGCGATAGTAATGTCTGTCGGTCTGTCCGCATTTTGCTAGTTTGGGTACTTCCACATGACCTAGGACGATTAAACTTGGCACGCATATCAGGGACCCCAACCGGATTAACTTGGAAATAATCGCTTCCCCGATCCGACCATCAATGGGGGAGTGGCAAGATGGGGAATCCGGAAATTAGTAACATTCATAACTTTGGAAGGGATAATCGGGCGTCCATGAAACTTGACAGGTATCAAGAACAAGTGTCTTGGATGTTCATTGTCAAATTCGAATCGGATCCGATAACTGGGGGGGGGGCTGGAGGGGGACACCGGAAATCTCTTGAAACGCTTTTATTAGTTTTTGTCACCCCCCCCCCCCCTTTCTTCACACTAGTATAGCTCTGCTCGCGGATGAATCACTCTGAGTCACAGAGAGCTAGAGTAATCGAAGGTCGAAGGGGTTGGTATAATATGTTGTTGAACCATAGTAGGGGTTGATATAGATTAGGGGGTGCTAGGATGATGAAACTTGGCAGGCGTATCGGGGACCCGACCAAACCAACCTGGGGATAATCAGTTTCTCGATCCGACCAGGGGGGGGGAGTGGAGGGGGCAATACGGAAAATTGAGTGGTGTGTAACTTTCGAACGGGTGATCGGATTGAAATGAAACTTAATACCTGAATAAATGACATATCTCTTATGTTCCATTTGAAGCCCGAACTGGACTCAACAGCTATGGACCGGACTGAACTGACTTGTAAATAAAAATTTACTCGATCCGATAGTCGTGGGGGAGTCCGGAATATTGGGTCGTGCGTAACTTTGGAACGGGTAATCGGATTTGAGTGAAATTTTGTAATTGAACAGAGTACATGTCTCTGATGATCTTTTTCATGTCCGGACCGGATCCGATAACAACTGGGGGGGGGGGGGGATACATGGCCGGCTTAGACTAGAGATATCGGGATGGAACTTTGTGGGAATATCTAACAGATGCTCCGGATAAATTATTCACAGAACCGGATTGGCTCAGGCGACTGTGGGGGAAGTTTAGGGGGGAGTCCGGAATTCCGGTGATCGCGAGTAAAGGTACTTCCAGGTGTGCTAGGAAGATGAAACTTGGCTGGAATATTAGAAGTTCGACAAGATTGGCTTAGCAATCGCCACTTTCCAAATCCGACCATTCCTTAAAGTACTAATCATGACCGCAAATTAAGATAAATACTTTTAAGCAAGATGTGCATTTTCATGATCCCCATGAGCCCAATACCATTTTTGCCTCAAGGGTTTTGCGTACAAATGAGGTTCTAGCTCCCTTAAAGTGCGCATCGTCACCGCAAGGTCGAAAAGTACTTTTTATCAGACGATACCTTCTAGCTACTAGCAGGCGAAACCCTAGAGGAAGCAGAGGTCCGTCTCCTCGAAACGGGAAATTATGCAGCAACAATTCAAAGAAGAAATGTACTTGATATAAATTTCGAAACCATATTGAAGACCAATGAACCGCCCAACGACGAAGAGGAGTTCTAGAAATGCCTTTTACAGTACTTTTTACTTACTAGTGTATAATAAAATAATATTCGACTCTGTACAAAACTCCCAAACAAAAAATTCCCGCCAACATTTTGCCTATTCTTGCAAGTGCCATATGAGCTTTCAGCTCTTGTTGTTTGTTTCTTTGGTATTTTTAGTGGAATAAAATTAGATAGATAGATGGATAGTCACTCCCTTACCGGACATGAGTATATGTGGAGTAAATGTTCGTAAGTAGCTTATGTATTTCGTATTGCTTATAGGACCTGGCACGTTACAAAAGCCAGCAGACGCTAGCGTCACTATTGAAAGACGGTATGCTAGCTGAAAGAAACCTGAGCGTTCTCGAGAAAGAATGGGACGGGATGTTGAAGACACTAGTTGCTTCATCGTTGGAAGAAATAGCAGATATGGCATCCTATAGGAAGGGATGCTTGAGGAAAGTAAAGGAGGAGCTAGGAATGAAATGAGGTGAGTCTCTCTTGATCATTTTCTCTTGAATGGACGTAAGGTCGAAATGCTTCACATTCAGCGGGGGAATTTTTCTCAAATTGATCGCGGCAAAAATGGGTAAATCATCAGCATTTAACTGTTGATAAAAGAGGTACAGATCTTCTAGGTTAGCACGTTGTGCAGCTTATCCATATCTAGTGTCGATACAATTCTTCGACAGACTCGGCCTATCCACCTCTTGAACAGGGTTAACCGAAACTAAATGCCGCATTGTCAAGTTAATCCAAATTAGCTGGAGAAAATTATTTTGATTGGAAAGAATTGTCGTTTATTCTGAGGTATGGGCCCTACACAAGCCGAAACACAAAAACGAATTTTAACATCTTTACACATTGTATATAACTATAGATTCTTCAATTTTCCTTTTATCTCCTTACTGTCATTTTCTAGTTTCACGTTTCAGAATCTTTAAAGTAAAGAAAAATCATCTAGAAGATCAGAGGATGTTCTCCCGCAAATAAACGGAACATGCTCAGGGTTGCCGAACTTTGTTCCTTTTTAAGAGGGCACGATTTTTACTTTTTCCTTTGTTATTTCCAGGGAAGCGGCAAGCTAGAATCTTGCCGCTATACCGGATACTAGTAAATAATAATCACGACACCTCTGACATAATTAATATAATATTTTCAGAAAAATGGTTATGTGAAGAAAAATGGTGATGTGAAGAAAAATCAGTGGGGGAAAAATCCCCCAAATTGGACTAACGGTTGAATTTTCTATTTTTCGTTTATCATCTTACTAAGTAAAAAAAAATAAAAAAAATGTGCCCTTCCATGCTATCGACTTCGAAGGGTGATCACTGTTCAGTGTACAACCTCCATCCTTGGTGATGTCTAGAGAATTGTTTTTTTTTTACTTCGATGTGCAAAAAATACGGATATAGGGAGCCTCCCGAAGCTTACACTTTTCGTTTTTTCGCGGTGTAGCTATCGCAACCGTGCTGGACACCTTTTCACAAATTAAAGGAAAAAATTCGTTTAACCTCCCATACCCGCAGATTTTTGTGATCGAAAAATGCCATATTTCAAGATTAGCGGAAGATAGGCCGTGATTTTTTTTTCCATTCTTTTAAGAAAACAGTTGACAACTGACAGTAATCGCCCTTCTGATGGGACTGATTTAAGAACCGTTTTAGGGGTTGGAGGCTTGGCTCTTTTTCTTTTAGTGATAAAATAAAAAAAACGAGATTTGATCAGCTAGTTACCAGTGGTTATTAGTTTGTGGTTACTGTCAGTGGTTACTATGGGCCGTTTTCTGGGTGAAAGCTTCTGCTCTTTCCGAGACGGATGGTAAATTGTAAATATCCACAGAATTCAGAATTGTAAATAATCATAGATTTGTACATATACACTTTGAACACGCATTTGTTATCTCTCGTTATTTTATTTTTATCTGCATGTCGTTCTGTTCGCATCGTTCTTCTGGTTTTAGTTACATGTCGCCTTATTGTCTGTTGGTCCCGTATCGTTTTCCTGTTGTGATTGAGGTGGGCTTATGATATAGTTTTGTTTCTTTCGCTGAGGACGGTTTGCCGGGTTGTGCAACCGAAATATCCGAAATTTTATTTATCCCTCGCACATCATCTTGGAGGGGTAACTAGCTGATCAAGAAAAAACCCCGAAAATCTCGTTTTTCTATTTTATTTGAAATGAATGGTCATCTTGGCTTCAAACCTTATATTCGTCAAGCTTTTAGTGATAAATATTTAACAAAACCTGGACATGCTAGTACTAAACCAATTGTGACAAGCCGTCCTGTTTGTAATCACCGACACTTTCAGCCAAAATTTAGGCACGAAATATTCTTGTAGTACAGGTGGGCCAGCGATTTACAAGGATTCGCAAGAATGCGACAAGGATGGAATCTTATCTCCAAATGTAATGATAAATAAATAAATAAAATGAAAGAAGACATTAAAATATTCGTAAGGATGAAGTGTTTACAAGTTGATGTACAAAACCCCAAATTTACCAAAGCTCACTGAAGATTAGCGGGAATCTATGGTTTAGTGAATTGCTAAATTGAAATTACTAATGCCACGTAGAAAGCTGTGGGGTTCAGCCTACTTTCGGCTCTAACCACACAACCACCATACGCCCCTGTTTATGTGCTAGTGTTTTTGTATGTATAGTTATTTTAGTATTTTCTTCCTTTCTTTTTCTTTGTTGTACAGTGTACTCTTGTTTTTCCTCTGTAATTTGCGGGTGAGAAATAAATTATAATCTATTATTAATATTATAAATGGACTTATGGAATGAGTTTAAAAAATCCGTCATCGTGGAACTAAATACAGTTCAGAACCTGACCAAAGGGGTTAGAAGCTCTAAAATTATTAACTTGAAGGAACTGAATGTATGTTTCACCGGTTTTTCCACAAGTTCATTTTCCAGCTTGAGCGGCTTGAGCTTGAAGAGGACCCTTACCAAGAAGGGTCGAAATGTAGTCTAATAAAATTGTATAAAACTGTAATAAACTGTCATATATGAATGTATTTTCAGTTTTGTCATAGGTTTATGACATTTTCGTTGGAAAGAAAAGTTTGAAGGTATCACAAAATAAAGGGTATAGTAGTTTGTAAACAGAAATGGGAAATTTTGAGGCCGTCTTTAAAGTACACCTGTCATTAGAGATGGCTTTTTTACGATAAAATGGCACGGGTTTTTTCAATAATACTCATACTTGCTTCGCGAAATTAGACGCTTGCCAACTCTGGCCAGGCTTCGCGCACAAATACTTGTTTTTTCTCGCAAAAAAAATCAAACAAATGTGTGCCTAGGTTAAATGCTGAGGCAAGGGTGCTGCTGCTTCGGAGCCTAGGTCTGGGGGTTAACGGTCCCGCTAGGGGTCTGGGTCTTAGTTTCCGCTGGATACAGCAATTAGGCCTGAAGGTCTCACGCCAGATCCTTTGTAGACGACTTGGGTACCGACCGGGGTGTTGTAAACGTCAGAGCAGTAATCAACTTGCCAGTTGGTTATCATCTTATCATCCTGCCAGCCCGGGCAAAATGCGCATCGGTACGGAGCCAGGCATAGCCTGTTGTTTCACGTCTTAAGACAAAACGAAGGTTATTGTCTGACAACCCTGGAAAATCTCGGCCATCACTGAAAAGCAAGAAATTAAGATATAATGGTTCAAAGGGATTTTTTAAAGAGGGGGATGTCAGAGGCTAGTAGACCATGGACGTTGTCAATGGGGGTGTAAACACAGTGAAAAGAAAGAGGGGTCTATTAAGCTTAAACGTAAACTCTGTAACCCCAACGCAACTCCCCTGTTTCAGATTTCTCGTGAAGCTGCAAGTGCAAGCGGATGAATGTCAGTCAATATATCTTACTTTCATTTGCCAAACAAAAATAGACCCGGTAGATCATCACAGCAGGGGTAATTAATAGCGAAGTAAGCTCAAAACTGGTTCCGACAGGGGGTAAGAGCTCCTGATGCCTCTCTAATAAAGTAAGGTTCGTCGCTATCAACTATCCAGGATGTGTATTCAAGTGTAACACTAACAGACGCCCACCCAGGTGATATCCAACCCATCTTCTTTCTATCTGAGGTAATAAAGTAGCGTCACCACTAGGGTCTGACAACTGTGTTTTGATTGGCGGACAAAAGAGGGGCTGTCAAAAGATCGTCGGTGTTTGTTGGTGTAGCGTAAATCAAAGTCTAATAGGGAGGGGAAAGATGTGAGACGGGTAGTGTTTTATATTGGGGTGCGAGAAATGAAAGGGTAGCTCTCCTTTATTTTGGGCGTCAAAATTCCGAGAACTTAATTGGCTGGAAGGGGAAGTGTTGAGAGAACTGGGCAAGCCGATTCGACCAGTATCCTGTGATCGTTCAAGCTGTTTGTGTCGGAGATAGTAGCATTTCCTCCGTAGTACAGTAAAGGTATGTTACTTCCGACGTTCCCTAACTTTGTCCGACATTGATTCCGATGTCGCGTTGTATCAGGGACCCATACATTTCCTGTAATGACTCGCCATTCAGGGGGCTTGTCAATAAGAGATTTCTGATGTGCTCTTGACCGAGCGTCAGATAGTTCGAAAAATACCCACGGGGATAAAATACCCGACTATCCAGATAGACAAAATTTTTCGCAGCTGTTGTGCTGAACTAGGAATATTTCTCTATAATTTTGAAGGAAGGAAGGAAGGAAGGAAGGAATTTATTTCTTCAACATTTCTACAACATATTGAACATATTCTTAAACCAATAGCCCGTCTCAATATGTGACAACAGGTCACCTGTGCAAGACGGACATCAAATTATCAAAATCTATTGATCAATTTTTTTTTTTTTTCTATACACTTAGTGAGACTTTAACTCACTCCAAATCAGCTTTCCTCACTCAAACACCCCTATCCTACCCAATTCCCATTCCCCTCCCGAATAATGGAATAATGGAAGAGTATAATGGAAGAGAATAATGGAAGAGTATTCTGGATCTTTTGTCCTCGCTTAGGTACCTGGTGGCATGCTGGCAATTTTGTCTATCTGAGCAAGAACGCTGATTCGGCCCAAGCGGAATTTTTGGAAACTAGGTGAGGCTCGGGCAACATAGCAACATAGAAGCATAGGCAATGACAAGCCCCCTGAATGGAGAGTCATTACAGGAAATTTATGGGTCCCTGGTTGTATGCGGATGACACCAAGATCTACAGGGTCATCAGGAGTTCACAAGATTTACAGATACTCCAAAATGATCTTCCCAAAATTGAACTCTGGATGCAATTGTGGCTGATGGAAGTCAACGTAAAAAAAAGTCACCCTCTTCGCCTGGGACCTTCTCATTTTAAAACTTTCTCTGCTTTCAACAGACTGATCGATGGGGATCTGCGTTTCTCTCAACATTACAACCTTACCATGAAAAAGTGTAATAGAATCCTTTGTGTAATTCGAAGAAAGTAATAGGTTCGCCCGATCGTTGGATATGGCCACACCACAGTGAGGCCATATTTTTTGACATTGAGGCTTATGAAAAAATTCAACGGAGAGCTACGAAGTTCGTACAAGATCTGCGCGATCTTCCCTGCCAAGTCAGATTAGTTGCGCCTTCCCTCTATTGCATACAGATTTTTAGAGAAGACCTGAATGAAACATTCAAATTAATCAATGGAAGTTATGACAATTTGAAGGGACGGATTTAGTAAGATTCAGCATTAACCGGCATCACCGGGGGCACGCGTACAAGCTTGCAAAATCGAGATTCCACAAGGACGTTTTTAAGTGGTGTCTGGCAACAGAATTGTTGATCATTGGAACAGCCTTACCGAAGATGCGGTTAATGCACTCTGATCAGTTCGACTACTCAAAATTTCTTAGAGTTATTTAGAGGCGAAAGCCTTTTCTCTTGCTTTGTATTATTTGAATCGATGAGGAATCACTGGACGTATTGGTATACATTGGGATGGACGGAGGCAAGGCCGGACGCACAGAACCCTATACACCTTGCGACGCAAGTAATTACCGAGGTGTTGTCCACTCAGTTTTACTGTAGCCTACAGCAAGTGCCCGGGTGCCAGCACCGGCTGACACCATCCGGCATTAGCTGCCACATATTAGAACATTAAAATCAGCACGATTAGAAGCGGGAATTGCCTGGCACCGCTGGTTTCGGTCGGTGCCGGGTAAGGGTGTGCAATAGGTGTCGGGGAGGGGGTAACCCCTCAGTGATTCCCTCCTCGCTTTTAACGGCAAGGAAGAATATGAGATTTGAAATCCAGCAAACTTGAATGTAATGACCGCCAAAATAAGCCGAATCCATATCTGAACTTGGTTTTCTCGGAAGACTAGTCGTTTGTCCTTGGCCCGTCAAAAAACAAGACCAATGGTTTCGATGGGATCCCAAAAATCCAATATTTGAACTAGAGAATTGGGTCTTGTCTTCGTCAGGTCCGGTCTTCGCCAGATCCCTTGAACATTTTTAATATAAAAATTCAGAAACAGATTAAGGCCAAATAACTAATCATCGGTGAAAACCAAGTTCAAATATGGATTCAGCATGTGTGTTTACCCCTACACTATAAGCCATATCTATTTTGACGAAAACTTCCTGCGTTACTTCTGCCAATTTTCCGGTTTCGATTGAATTCCGGAACTACTTGTCCGGTGAAAAAAGAAAGATAAGAAACGAATTCAGCGTATCTTCTTTCCCCAGTTTCGACCATCTAATCAACTTCAAATAAAAATTTAACTTAGAACAAATTTTCCGGTTCCATCTGGATTCCGGTCGAACTATATGTCCGGGTAAAAAATGATTGTCATATACGGATTCAGCATCACGTCTTACCCCTAATTCGAATTTCTAATCAACTTCAAAGAAAGCTTTTACTTTTAACAAATTTAACGGTTTGGGCCGGATTCCGGACAAACTACTTGTCCGGGTAGAAAATAATTTTCACACAAGTCTTTAGCAAGTCTTCTTACCCCTAAATCGAAAATCTAATCAACATCAAATAAAAATTTTACTTATAACCAACTGTCCGGTTTTTGCTGGATTCCGGGCGAACTATTTGTCCGGCGAGAAAATAGTTTTCATCATCGTGTTCGGCATGTCTTCTTACCTCATAATCGACTATCATATTAGCTGTTTTAAAATATTTTGTTTGCCCCTTAATTGAACCCCCTCACTCACCCCTAAATGTAGGACTACAAGGCCCATCTACGAACTTGACTTGTCCGACGACCAAAGAATCCTCACACCAAGTTCGATCAAAATATCTCATTCCCTTCGAGAGTTATCGTGCTTACAGACGGACGGACAGGCGGAAATCTTCTGCTATCCCTCCAGTTACGTTTTGGGATCCCAAAAACGGTGTGATTTTTTGTTCACATTTTCAAAGCTGTTGATTAGGGGCAAATAACATGCTTACGGTGCTGGTGAAGGTTGAAAATCTACAAAACCCGATTGTCTGGGTCTAGAAATCCAATTAATATTCCATTTTTTGGATCCCATCGAAACTATTGGTCTTGTTACAATGGAATTGAATTCGGACCAAGGGTCACGAAGAACTAATATTTGAAGACGATAATACTGGTGGAGGGGCTTGAGGCAACACGCAGGCAGTACATGCGTTCCCATGAGTGCCTACCGTTTGATTTGAACTCAAACGTCGGACAAACACGGATGGTATGACTTATTCTTGTATCTCAGTACATTTGTTAATATACAGGCCTGTGTTTTGAATAGAAAGCAACTAAATGTGAGATTTTGTGAGGCATTTCTTGAGGCAAGAAAAGATCTGCATGATTTGATTGGTGACGAGGGAATTTGCCGATTTTTTTTTTTTTAGTTCTGTTTTGAATTCAAGCGTCGGGCAAAGACTGATGATTAACTCAATCTTGTCTCTCGTTAAAATCTCTCCTCCTGGCCTCTGTCTGGAATACAAACAACTAGAAATGGGATTCGATACTGAAGGGAGGGTAGTTATTGGAAGGGTTCTTCTTGTGGGCAAAACCAACATGGACGCGTCTTGACATGGTTTGGTCACGCATGGTTGTATCACGTATGGGAGAAGGGGAAGGGGGGACCCCCCCCCCAATGTTGTCGGCAAGTCGGTAAAAAATAGCCGAGTCGGCGCGAAGCTCCTCGATTTTTCGATAAAACAGTCAATTCAATTTCAATTCAATTCAATTCAATTCGTTTAATAATAAAAAAAAAAAACATCATTATACTTCCAGCCTCACCATAAGGCTCCCGCCTGGCAGTGGGTGGGGCTCACTTTTAATTCATAGCTTATTCATAGAATCAAATCAGACAGAGCAGAAGGAAAGCAAAAAGGAAAAGAAAACAAACTAAAGGAGAAAAAGAAGAAGGAAAAACTAACAAGAAAAAATCCACAGGTGTGCGAATGATCTTCCATCGAAAAAGGGATCAGAAAAAAAAAAAAAAAAAAAAAAAAAAAAATTTTATGTCTTTGCCAAGAAAAAGGACTTCGCCCGTGACTTGAAAGCAGATAAGCTCGGCGCAACCCTTATCTCTTCAGGTAGTGAATTCCACACCCCCGGTGCAAAGTGTTTAATAATAAAAGAAGCTCTCGTTGTTTTTCGGTGGGCACTCGCTAACTGTCGGGCATTTCGAGTAAGATACTCGTGGAACTCCTGATTCTGCGAAAATAAATTCTGAAAAGATGAATTTAACTGATTATTAAAATACTTGTAAGTGAATACTGCAACTTGGTAGTCTCTTATTGTAGAGACATCCATTATTTTATTAGATTTTAAAAGTTCAATATGGCTAAGATCCTTCGGGAGGTCATGCGACATGATTGTACGGATAGCACGGTTTTGCAGTTTTTGAACTTTCTTGTAGCAAGAAACAAAATTGCTGGCCCATACTGAGCAACCATAAATCAAATAAGAATGAAAAATAGCAAAATATATCATTCTTAGAATTTTAGATGATGCAGTGTTTTTGACTCTCCTTATTACTCCAAGTGACCGGGAAAGTTTAGACGATAAGACATCAGCATGCCCTTTCCACGACAAATTCTCATCTAGTAGAAATCCAAGGTATTTAGTCGATTGCACTCTCTTAATCGCTGAAATGCCCGTCGAGATCTGGCCGGGGCTTGGTTGGGAAGAAGTTCTTGAGAATATCATGTAGTTTGTTTTTAAAAAAATTCAGGGTTAACAGATGACAACATAAAACAGTCGATTTGTTTCTTGGAAACAGTCGACTTTTCTTCAAAACATGTTGGTTTTTCGTGAAAACGGATGATTTTTTCTTAAAATCAGTCGTTTTTTCGACAAAAACAGTCGGAAAAATTATCAGCCAGTCGATAAAATACTTTGCCCCCACCCCCCAACATTTTGGCTAGTAACGCCTCTGGGTCTCTCAGGGTTTGAACTGTGCTGCACGACAGCTAACTGTATTCTGAACTTCAGTTACAGAAATCTCATAACATAACACTTTCGCTAGCTTCGCTGAATGAAATAGCCTGACCAATCAGATTGGTTCGCAGGATTTAGCTATCAGGGGTAGGATACTTCATAATAATAGTTGTGTAAAACAATAATATAAACGAGACATGGCAGGTCATGACAGGGTCGGAGCGAACTTTTCTTTTAGCTCTGTTTTGATTTTTGTTGACACGCAACAATGATAAGTAATTTCGATACATGTGATGATCTTATCTCTCGTTACAATTTTTCCTGCAGGCCTACGTTTGAAGCAGATTAACTAGAAAACGAGATAAAACAAAAATTGATGCGTTTGTTTGAAGAACGGAACTTTCTGCATGTAGGGTTATGCGCATATAAGGAAGTTAGCCTACATGTTTCTCGCTGACGCCAAAACGCATCCAGGCGGTGGGCAAATGGTAGTTTTCAGCAAAAACTTCGTTTTTATAGGACGTTTTTATGGAAATTTTGTTTATGTCCTGTGACCCATCAAGCGATTCGGATACGAAAATCCTACAGACAAATACACATCAGCATTTGTGGGTGAAAATATAAAAGGAAATAGCAACCCTGTTTTTGTTCTCTCGGTGGATAACTTTATTTACTATATTTCTCTCCGCCGAAACGAGTAAACTGCAAAAAAAAAACACGACAAAAGTAAGTAGGCCTACGGAACAAATCTCAAAAGAAACAAAACGAAAACACTATAGCTCTATACCGTACTGAGAAAAAACAAACTTTTCTTTTACATTATTTTTATTTATTTATTAATAGAAGCTTTAACACATTAACTGTTGTTTAAGAACACTGCACTATACTATTACACTGTTGTGTTACACTCAACACCAACAAACTAAAAAGGATATAGCCTACATACACGCTATAACTCAACGTTGAACGAGAGTACATTTTGCTGGGAAACTGGAAACTATCTCATCGGGTAGACCGTTCTACACCTGGCATACACCAGTTTTCCTATTTATTTTTGGAGGGTGTACTGTGTAGCCTCAACGAATGCTGACGGCTAGATTGATAGTGACTCAAGTATAAAAAAAAACGAAGGGTGGAAAATCGGGTATTGCTGTCATCGCAAATTGACCTCGTTGCAGAGCAAAATAACACTAAGGAGTAGCGGCAAGACCTATGCTTTCCATGATTTGCAAACGGGCCATATTCGCTAGCGCCGCCCACTAAGCTTGCGGCATTTAAAGCGAGACAAACTTGCGGGTTTCGAAATTTCTAGTAAAGCAAAGGTGCAGTCTGCACACACCAAGGAAATGATGGAAGTTGTATACATTTTTTGCTATGTCCAGAATAGGAAGTTTCGGAGCCAGCGCTGGTGAACGTCTGAGTGACTTTCAGCAGAAACGTTCTCTATCGCTAGTGGTGCTAGCATCGCTGCTATTAGAGTGTGTCTCAATTTTGTCAAGTCTTGGCGCTACTCCCTAGTGTTATTTTGCTCTGCCTCATTGTCAAGCTAGGACAAGCTTCCTGTTTTTGGGATCCCAAAACGTAAGTGGAGGGATACCTATGACATCGCAAAAGTTGTCCGTCTGTCCGTCCGTCCGTCCGTCCGTCCGTCCGTCCGTCCGTCTGTAAGCACGATAACTCTCGAAGGGAATGAGATATTTTGATGAAACTTGGTGTGAGGGTTCGTTGGGTCGTCGGACCAGTCAAGTTCGTAGATGGGCTTTGTAGCTCTACATTTAGGGGTGGGGGAGGGGATTCAGATTAAGGGACAAACAAAATATGTTGAAACAGCTAATGTGATAGTCGATTATGGGGTAAGAAGACATGCTGAACACGATGGTGGAAACCATTTTGTCATCGGACAAGTAGTTCGCCCGGAATCCGGCCAAAACCGGAAAGTTTGTTGAAAGTAAAAGTTTTATTTGAAGTTGATTAGATGTTCGATTTAGGGGTAGGAAGACATGCTGAAGACGATGGTGAAAATTATTTTCTCGACGGACAAGTATTTCGCCCGGAATCCGGCCCAAACCGGAAAGTTTGTTGAAAGTAAAAGTTTTATTTGAAATTGATTAGATGTTCGACTTAGGGGTAGGAAGACATGCTGAAGACGATGGTAAAAACTACTTTCTCGATGGACAAGTATTTCGCCCGGAATCCGGCCCAAACCGGAAAGTTTGTTGAAAGTAAAAGTTTTATTTGAAGTTGATTAAATGTTCGATTTAGAGGTAGGAGACATGCTGAAGACGATGGTGAAAACTATTTTCTCGACGGACAAGTATTTCGACCGGAATCCGGCCCAAACTGGAAAGTTTGTCAAAATTAAAAGTTTTATTTGGAGTTGATTAGATGTTCGATTCAGGGCAAGAAGACATGCTGAACCCTTATGTGAAAAACAAGTTTCTACCCGGACATGTAGTTCGTCCGAAATCCGGACAAAACCGGAAAACTGTTTGAAGTCAAAGTTTTATTTCTAGTTGATTAGATAAGCAATTTAGGGGTAAGAAGAGATGCTGAGTCCCTGTGTGACAATCGTATTTTACCCGGACATATAGTTCGACCGGAATCCGGCTGGAATCGGAAAATTTGTTATAAGCTAAATTTCTATTTGAAGTTGATTAGATGTTCATTACTGGGGAAAGAAGATACCCTGATTTCGTTTTTGAGCTTTCTTTTTTCGCCGGACAAGTAGTTCTGGAGTTCGGCCGGAACCGGGAAATTGGCAAAAGTGGCAGGAAGTTTTCGTCAAAACAGATATGACTTATAGGGGTAAACACACATGCTGAATCCAACTCTGAACTTGGTTTTCTCAGGTGATTAGCTATTTGGCCTTAATCTGTTTCTGAATTTTAATTGTAAAAATGTTCAGGGAGTCTGGCGAAGACTGGATCTGGCTAAGACAAGACCCAGTTGTCTGGATCAGATATTGAATTTTTGGGATCCCATCGAAACCTTTGGTCTTGTTTGTTGTTGTCGTCGCTTAGTCTCGAAACTGTCAAGGCTCGAAGCTCTCGAGTTTAAGCATATTTGTCATTTTTCTACGCATTGTTTTCCTATGTATTGGCAGTTTTAATATGTCTATGGCTGTGGGCAGTTAATCTGCCACAGGGCTTGTTAGCTTAAGATAACGAGAAGCCCGAAAGTTC
>JAKZAP010000020.1:4510538-4658271 GCA_023053575.1 Branchinecta lynchi
GAGTGGGGTTCAAATTAAGGGGCAAACAGAATATTCAGCTAATGTGATAGTCGATTATGGGGTAAGAAGACATGCTGAACACGATGGTGAATAACCTTTTCTCGCCGGACAAGTTGTTTGTCCGGAATCCGGCAAAAAACGGAAAGTTGGTTAAAAGTAAAAGTTTCATTTGAAGTGGACTAAATGTTCGATTTAAGGGTAAGTAGACATGCCGAACATCCGGCCAGAACCCGAAAATTTGTTAAAAGTAGTAAGTTTTATTTGAAGTTGATTAGATGACAGATTGAGGGGTAGCTGAGTCTGTATATGACAACCTTTTTTAACCGGGCATATAATTCGTCTGAATCCGGTTGTAACCATTTTTTTTACAAGTTAAAGTTTTATTTGAAATGATTAGATATTCTTTATAGGGATAAGGAGATACGCTGAATTTGATTCTGAATTTTCTTTTTTTGCTAGCCAAATAGTTCGCTTTGAATTCGTCCGAAACCGGAAATTTGGCAGAAGTAAAGCAGGAAGTTTCGGTCAGTATCGTCAAAATAGGCTTATAGAGGTATATTTGAACTTGGTTTTCTCAAATGACTAGCGTGGCGAAGACTGGATCTGGCGAAGACAAGACCCAATTGTCTGGATCAAATATCAGAGTTTTGGGATCCCATCGAAACCTTATGTCTTGTCCTTTCTTGACGTGTTCAGTTTATGTGATGTTTGTGTATTTTTTTAAATCTTGGCTAGTGCGCTGCGACACACATTTTTGTGCTTTCCTTGCAGGAATGTTTGGCTACGTTTGTCCTGTATTTTTCTTTAAATTTCTTGTAGTGAAACTGAATATAAAATGGGGTTTATTTCAGCCCGCATGGGCTGGGCAACGGGTAGACGACATAATAAGTTGCTGTACACCACCCATCCGTCTTGTAAGATCAAGATAGGCCGGTTTTCTCTAAGAAAAAGCATAATTAGTGATATTTAACATGGTTTTGGGACACGCCTTTTCCTTTTCTGTAGTTTTCGCCTCAAATCAGCAAAATCTCCGTCGATTAATTCAGGCACAAACTAGGGTGTCTTATCATTAAAACCTTGTATATTGACTATTAGCGCGAGGGGATACAGGCTAGATCTTAGGCAGAGTTGTGACAATTAGGCTACCTCTTATTTACTTCCAAATTTTGTACTCAAGTACCAAATACATTTGGTACCTAACAACAAATGTACTTAATTAGCACTCGAGTTTTAAGTACATGACTTGTACTTAAGTAGTAGGCTACTTCAGTTACTGCATGTTTTAAGCCCTGCAGTCTGAGAGAACATAGGCTTTTCAACTCTGAATGGAGCTCCCGCCATCTACCGGTATACCTACCAAGGACGCAATGTACTTGAGCCTACCATGTACTACCAGCCTACTTGAAAATTTATTGGTACTTGAGGCTACAAGTACCTAGTTATTTTACTTAAGTAATAAGTATTAAGTACTCAAAGAAAGTCGGACTTAAGCAAAATCCAAGTATTCGGATTTTTTATGCAAGCACTGGAAGTACTTCCAAACACTGTAGGTAGAATACTTAAGCAAAATCCAAGTACTCCGATTTTGTGCTTGAAGTACACGTACTGGAAGTACTTCCCAACATTGTAGGTAGTCTGTAGCTTTAGACCTCCTGTCCAGTTCTGTTTTCGGAATACTCTTGATGACTATCTCTCCCTTCTGATGCAGAATCTCCGGGTACCTAAAGGAAGAAACGGTGTCACAGCTGCGCTGACTCAGGATTTGAGTCGTTGAGTTTGAGTCGTTACGGACACAGTTACTCCTTCTTCCCGAGAATCACTGGCGTGTTTTGGACTTCTAGTGCGAACACACGATGAGGATCGGGAGCTCCCGCGCGAGAATTCCTGCCCGTATTTGCGGCACCATCATCACTTCCATATGAAAAATTTGAAATTTTTTCAACTTGATGATGAAAGTGCAGGAAATCCGGATGGGAAATCCTGATCGTGTGTTCGCACTTTTAGCCATATAGTGTATTCCAGTTAAGATTGTTGTATTGTGATCTATTATTTTGTTTAAGACAGGTTGATAACCCTATGTGAGTTTGGGGACAAATTATTATGTCTAGTTTTGTTTACCGATCTTGTCCCAAATCCCTGGTGGTAGGAGCGAAATTTATCACCCTTAAAGTGAGAACACACGATCAGGATTTCCAGGCCGGATTTCCTGCACAATTCAACTTTAGTGTTGGCCGATATTTGGATTTTTCGATATATCGATATTTTCACTTTCGATATTCGATAATCGATATATTAATATCGATATTTCTTTAGTATGTTTCGCTATAGGATACGTCTCGTTTCGCCAAAATTTACTAACGAAATTGTCTTTAAATAGCATCTTGCATCATCTGAAACTCTGAATAAATAAGAACTGAATTACGAAGACATATTGCTCCAATTTCGGATATATAAATGTAGGTTACGTTGGATTATTTACAATAATTATGAATGAAAAAATATTGTTTTCGATATCGATATTTACGTTTCGATATTCGATATCGATATTTGGTCCGATATATCGATATATCGTTATTGATATCGAATATCGCCCAACACTATTCAACTTTTCCATATGGAAGTGATGATGGTGCTAAAAAGTTCGGGCAGGAATTTCCAGTTCGGGAGCTCCCTATTCTCGTGTGTTCGCACATTAGATCCTACCCGTCCTCTGCCCTTTGGACAGGTAGGCTTAAATAGTCTTTGGGTCGGCTACAATAGTTCTTGAATAGAAGTACTGGCAGGAAATGATCCGAAATGATTTTCGAAATGAGTCGGAAATGATTTTCAATAAGATGTATACATTTTTATAAGTAGTGAACTGATAGACAAAAGTGCTCCTTAGTATTCAAACAATGTTTGCAACGGATACGTCAGCTATGATTTTTCATCAGCGATATTTCGGCCCTTCTTGGCAAGGGTCCTCGTCAGGCTGTCAATCTTCTTGTTCAACTTCGGGGAAGGAAACAAACCTGTAATCTTCCTTCTTCTTGTTCAACTTCTTGTTCAACTTCGGGGAAGGAAACAAACCTGTAATCTTCCTTCCTTCCCCGAAGTTGAACAAGAAGATTGACAGCCTGACGAGGACCCTTGCCAAGAAGGGCCGAAATATCGCTGATGAAAAATCATAGCTGACGTATCCGTTGCAAACATTGTTTGAATAAATGTTTCAAAGTCAGCTTGGGCTCAAAGAATATTTATGCTCCTTAGCAGGGACTTGAACCCAGGTCCTCTGCTTACAAGGCAGTCACTCTACCACTGAGCTACCGAGGTAGTTGTGAACAGAGTTGGCAAACCACTACGATAGTCTGGTAGAAGCCGGCCATAGGAACAGTGATCCCGTCCGAAGGCAAATTGATCTAACCAGCTCACATCCCCATGTCACCAAAATTAATGATATAAATTGCACTTTACACAAGGGACTTGTACCTTGACCAATATCATAAACAATTTTTTCAATATAATTTAGAAGTCTAGGACTCCCTTGTCGGAGCCAGGTACACAAATCAGGACCCACAAGACTAGGCCGTAATATTTTGTTTTTGTTATATAAAGATAGTGGTAGATGACTTTGAAGAATGTATCCTAGTCCTTAGTGATTAGTTGTCGGCTCTGAGAATCTCGTTAGAAATCAGTTATAGGCGTTTCTCTGTCGTATTTTTGACAGTCTTTTGACACTTATTAATGAACAAATTTGAGTCAGTCTTTACCAACAATACTATCCTGTTTGGATGATGGATGCTTTTCGTCGGTGATAAGGGCTTAGGAAAAAAGTCCCGGATATGTTTTCACTGACTATTTGCGCGTGCTAGGAAGTAGATTGTTTGTCAAACAATGATCAATCATGTCGGCAGTCGAATATTTGTACTCGCAGTTTAACGTCCTTATTAGGCTTCACTGTCAGAAGTTTCAGCGTTTCAGCGTCACGGACAACACTTTGGAAGTTATCTGTTGTGTTTCAAAATGTTATGCATAATAAGCTTTACCATCAGGAAGAACCGAAAAACCCCCAAAAGTATCTGCTGAGTTTTCTGACATCATGACGATAAGGAATAAAGTCAGGAGATGCTTTTTTGGCTCTTCCTAACAAAGCTTGCTATGCATAATATTTCATGCATAACGTTTTCAGTGTAGTATTTATTTTCATCCTTCAGAAATGAAGAGTAAAAATCAAAATTGAGAACATTAATTCATCAGTAATTTGACAAGCAATAACACGAATATAAGGGCACTGATAGATATAAAGCAACTAATTCATGATTGATTCTGAAAAATTTATTTTCTTTATTGTAAACTCCTTCCTGACCACCCCCTTGGCAATGGATCACTGAGTATTTGTAGACATCCCAAGACAAAACAAAAGTTATTTTCTGGCAAAAGTTAGCAAAATCCAGCAAAGGTGTTGAACAAATCATGGCGGAATACCATAACTTCGATGTGGGATGATCTAGATGTTCTAATGATGTTTCATCATAAGAGTGCTTTGCGTTGACGACCAACTATATTGTCCTTGTCTGCCAATTGCCAGAATCATCTGTGAGCACTTCATCTTTACGATGATTTTGAACGTTTTCTGTCATTTTCGTTCTTGCTCGGAAAGTGCTGCTATGAGCGCGTTCCACCCTACTAACAACCCTACTTCCCCACCCTACACCCTACATCCAACCTTGTCGGAATAGTAACTAATAGTTACTATTTGCTTACCATGCTCGGGAGCGTAGTAAGCGTAGTAACTACGCATCTCTGTAACGTGATTGGTTGGATTCGCCCCTGGCGTGAGATCCTGCTGGAAAATAGAAAAATCGTTCCAGCCTTGACGGCAAAAAAACATAATTCATGACGTCATGCGTAGTAACTACGGTAAGTAGGATGGAACACGCTCTATGTAGATTAGTAATATCTTCGCCTTATGCCTTATTATAGGAATAGTCCATCCCATCCTGCCAGGCCTTATGGTGGGGCGTAAGGAGTTAATGGTGTCACTTTTTGCGATCCCAAAACGTAAGTGGAGGGATACCTATGACATTGCAAAAGTTGTCCGTCTGTCTGTGAGCACGATAACTCTCGAAGGGAATGAGATATGTTGGTGTAACTTGGTGTGAGGATTCTTTCAGTCATGGGTAAGGTCAAGTTCGTAGATGGGCTCTGTAGCCCGAAATTTAGGGGGGGGGAGGGAGGATCAAATTAAGGGGTAAACAAAATATTTTTTTTAAAAGCTATTGAGATAGTTGATTTAGAGGTAAGGAAAAATTCTGAATCCGTTATATGAAAGTTATTTTCTTGCCGGACAAGTAGTTCACCCGGAATCCGGCGAAAACCAGAAACAAAATTAGTTGACCAATTTTCGGCTATAGCAGTTCCTACCCCTTATTCTCAAACCGGTATAGCTCTGCTCGTGTGGATGACGATATTCATTTGGTTATTCTATGGACGTCGTAGAAATCTAGTGTAATCGAAGGTCGAAGTGGTTTATAACGTTCAAACGAGGAAATTTGCTGTTAAAGCGAGGATGTTGATCAATGAGGATTCACTGGTAAAGTACAGGTCAAGTTTGTAGATGGATCCTTTAGTCCTATCTTAGAGGCAGAGGAGGGGTTTCGAATCTACGGTAAAAACATATATGTTTTATAAGATGATAAGGTATTTCTTGAGGGGGTAAGGAGGTCCGCTGAATCCATATCAGAACTTAGTTTTCTTGCTGGACAAATGGTTCATCACGAATTCGGCTGAAACTGGAAATTTGGTTGAAGCTCAAAATTGTTTCTGAAATCAGTTAGAGATTCAGTATCGGGGCAAGGAGACATGCTGAATCCGTTTTTGAACTTTATTTTAACATTATAAATATTCAAGGAATCGGACGAGGACTGAATGGCGAAGATATGACCCAATTGTTTCAGTTCAATTCCTTTAATTCCTCCAGAAATCGGAGAGTAAAAGACATAGTAAACGCACACATAACTGACCAAAAATACAAAACGACAACTATGACAAAACAAGGCCGTATCGCATAAAACAGATCAACAGGCAAATATCAAAAAAAAATAAAAAAAAATAAAACGTATGCATAATAACCGAAACCATCAGCTACAGCCTCAGCGAGGTTGTGATGGATTCGAGGAATTTTAGAAAGAAATCAAATGTTAGATTTGTGGGATCCCATCGAAACCTTTGGTCTTGTTTATTATAAATACAACAGAATGAACCATGCCTGAAAGCTTGTCTCTCCTTGAAGGTTACCTGCAACATTGCTGTGGTTGGCACTACCATTGGGCAGTCAAGAGTTGCGTTTTCAGACACTTGTGTTTTCCCTGAGCTTAGCAAAGTCAAACACTGCGTTTATGTTTAAAAACATTTTAAGCCTCCGTGTTATGCGCGAGAGTTTAACATCGATTATCCAGAACTCCCAAATAGCAAGTTACGTATAGACGTTAGAAATCAAGAGTAACCACAGTTGGATGAAAAGTGGTATTTGCACATTGGGGTTAAAGTCCGTGTCAAACTCATTGTTGTCTGAAAACGTTACTAAGGAACAAAGAGGGTATAAGATAGGAAGTCAGGATTGTCTGTTCAAGATCTGTGCAAACCAAGTTTGAACTTGCTCATCCATTTTTTTTTTCAGGGAACAGCCAGTGCTTACTGGAGTGACTGGAGTGTTTGGTCAGCCTGCTCCCGAACTTGTGAAAATGGTCTTCAGTACAGGACGAGACGATGCATAAAGGGTGAATGCCCATCAACTGACGTGGCCAAGGAAACCCGTGTGTGCAATGACCATAAGGTAAGGAGGGCTATGTTTTTGTTCGTCGTCGGGTTTCCGAGCTCCAGACCTGCATTGACTAATATATTTGCAGAAGCTTAAGGGACCCCTCGCACTATTTAATCTTCAACTGATCAGTATTTTAAAATATTTGAATACTTTAAAACGTGCTGTGCTTTCAACAAATAACCCAGGGTTTTGGCTGTTCTAAGCCTTTTCTGAGACCCGTTGACTTGTAGCGTAGGGAAGCAATTTACATAAATGGTATTTCCGATTGAAAAACTTCTCGCAGACAACCATCAACAGCGTGATACGCATCGAAGGTAGCAAAACAGGCAAGTGAGAAAATCAGCGTGGTTTTGCTAGAGGGGTTAGAATGTATCGTATGAAATTGTGGTCTCCGCGTTTAGAAATATACCCGATAAAAAATTTGTAGCCTGCGTAGTAGTATGGTAGTAGTACGAAAACGTTGCATGTAATACTATGTAATAGCAAAGAATACTATCATTTAATTTGCCTCAGACTGGTAAATCTTATGCAGTAGTGTCCAGTAGCATCCTGTCTTGCTAATAGTAGCATGTAGTAGTATGCAGTAACACGGTAGCCTTCAAGTAGAAGCATATAGTAGCATCGTTAGTACTGCATGCTACTTTTTCGTACTACTTCATAGTACTATTTTAGATAAATTTTTCATCGGGTATGGAGTGATCATGGAAGTAGGTTGCATTAGTATTACAGGTAAGACAGGTCCTTTAAGGCTTAGCCGAATAGGGCTGAGACCCGACAGTCTAGTTAGTTACACATCACAGTCACTTGAATAGGCCTGAAAGCCCGATAAAAATGTGTTACTTCGTTCGTCCGCTATCCACAGATAACCGATTTCATCAGATGAACTTATTCTTTGGGATTTGTGGTACCTCTATGTACGTGCCGATCTACGCTTGAAATGTTTATCAACTACAAATGTAAGTGACTGGCGAAAACTAAACTAAAAATATCCGATTCCTTGCTAGGCATATCTTAAGATCATCTTCTCACGGTCGACAGGCCCCACACATTTCACACTGATATGCAGGCCTTTGTTGAAATTTGAATTCTCCGCGTCTTGACGAATTTTGTTTGTCGTACAAGCAGCGCAATCTGAATGTTACTACTAGAGCTCCGGGTGAAAAAAAAAAAAAAAAAAATGCAAAACCCTTATATGAGTCTTATCAGAACTATCAGAGGTAAAAATAAGCTGCCTTTTCAGTTAAACTTTAATAATTCTAGTTACAAGCAGCACACTCAGAATAAATATTCCTTCGAATCATATTTGACAGTGTATAACGGATACTTCAGCTAAATTTTATTAGAGTTATATGGCGAAAACTAAAATAAAAATATCCGATTCCTTGCAAGGCATATCTTAAGATCATTTTCTCATGGTCGACAGGCCCCACACATGTCACACTAGATTTGCAGGCTTTTGTTGAAATTCAAATTATCCGCGTATTGACGAATTGTGTTTGTCGTGCACGCAGCACACTCTGAATGTTACTACTAGAGCCCCGGGTGGAAAAAAAAGCTAAATCCCTGATATGAGTCTATAAGAACTATCAGATGCAAAAATAAGCTTCCTTTTCAGTTAACACTTTAATAATTCTAGTTACATGCAAGCAGCACACTCTGAATAAATATTCTTTCAGCCCAAGCTGACCGCGAGTCATATTTGATAGTGCAAAACGGATACGTCAGCTGAATTTTATTAGAGCTATATGGCAAAAACTAAAATAAAAATATCCGATTCCTTTAACACCGTGTTCTATCCGTTTACAGGCCACATACATGTCACACAAGATCAGGCCATTATTGAAATTCTAATTAAATTAAAAAGAAAATGCAGATTCCTATATATGAGTCTTATCAGAACTATCAGATGTAAAAATTAGCTGTTTTCAGTTAAACTTTAATAATTCTAGTTACTAGTTATGGATAGTTCGGTAGGCGGAGATTTTCACTTTTATTCCAGCTGGTAAATACAGCTTCCTTGTCTGTTTGCCATGTTTCTGTGTTTGTCCAGGACTGACGGCGTCGGGTAGATCGTAAAGTTGCCGGCTAGGGCCTGCGTACTTCTTCGATCCGAATCATTAAGATGTACTTTATTGTCTCATACCGAAAGCCGATATTTTGAAGAGGACAACAGTTTGTAATTAAGTCACTGGAGAAGGTTTTGTCTACAATCAGTAATTTTATAACGGATGCAAAATTGCCCCCCCCCCCTTCTTCTTATGGAGTATTAAGAAAAGACGCTGATAATTTATTGGTTCCTCTTTTATAATAAATATCGGTATTGAAAAACCCAAACGCCAAACAGTATAAACAAACGGCTAATACATACATTTTATTTGTCACCCGCCAAATGCACAAGGTGGTAGCGGACTAAAGAGAACAGCGAAAAACAACACGAGATAAAAAACAGTATAAACACAGAAAATTTAGATATAATTTCTAACTGGACCTGAAAGATTCACGAAAAACATCATATACTTGATGACTAGGATGACGAGATGTACATAGTAGTGACGCTGACATTTTCTCTAGAGAAACGAATGACATCTTGGACGCAGAACTTCTGAACTAATTTGTGGGTGCGGCAAAAACGAGGAATGTACGTCACACATTTACAATGATTATAATAACACGTCTTGAAAGCTGTAATGTCTTTTGTTTAGCAGAATGTGATAAACTAACATAGAAAACTACAAAGTAAGAAACAACACTTCTCAACCCCAGTGGTTTACGCACAAAATTACCAAAGGAAACAATCACTCTTCGTGACGTAGATCGTAAGATACAAAGAAGCTGCCCACCATTCCCAAAAAACAATGAACCCCTCAAATGCGAAAACTCCTGCACTGTCGAAAGTTTCATCTTGGTTTCATAACAGACAACAAAAGGATGTGCGGTTTCAACAGACAGTGCGTAACAAACAACACTTGGGATGTTATCTGGTGCATTGTCAAACGTTATACATGAAATGTTCTACCTTTTAGCTATTTGGAGTAAACTTGATTGATTGATTGAAATGTTATGCAGAACAAGCATTGCCACTAAGAGCGAAAAAAAAACAGCCCAAAAAGCAGATGATTTTTTTGTTTGTCGTCATGATGTCGGAAAATTCAGCAGATTTTTTGGCGATTTTTCGGCTCTTCCTGATGGTAACGCTTGTTATGCTTAACATTTTCAGACACAATAGACATCATCCGAAGTGTTGTATCTTACGTACTGTCTGTTGAATCCGCGCATCCTTCTGTTGTCTGTTATGAAACTTCTGACAGTGTGGCACCTGAAAAGAAGATGATCCAGTCCATCCACATCAACATGTGTGGTATTGAAGGAGAGGATGCGGTACATTTGTTATGTTATTGTGAGGAGTTGAAAGAATTAAGAAAGGAAGTGTTTGGTCGAGAGGCTTGGGCTTGGGAGGAAAAGGATTTGGGTTCAAGTATGAGAAGTAAGTGTTTTGGTGAGTTCCGAAGGCTGGGTAGATTCCTGAAGATAGCTATGACCCACCATGAACTATTTTTATAGAAGTTGTTTTTGGTATGTTTTCGGAGTGTACGATATTTTGTTTTTTTTTGTTATTGTGTTATGTTTCCCGCCATGGCCCTTGGGCAATAATTTATTGGGAATAAATTCATTCATTCGTGAACTATTTTTTATAGAAGTTGATTTTTGGTTTGTTTTCGGAGTGTACGATATTTTTTTTTTTTGTTCTTGTGTTATGTTTCCCACCATGGCCCTTGGGCTTTATTGGTAATAAATTCATTCATGGGAAGGAGGTGCCTACCAGGTTTCCGTGGTGTCTGAAGGTAGGGAGTGAATAGAAAAACAAAAAACTTGTTCGCACTGATTAGATCAACACGTGGAAAAGGATATGTGTACTTCGCTTTCTCTCCGCACTAGAATGACATTACTGTTCGGTATCTATTGGAAAAATTTTCTAAACAAGACAAGGCCGTATCCAGGGGGGGGGAGGCTACGGGGTTGAACCCCCCGCCCCCCCCCCCCCGAAACGCACAAAATTAATGATTTGTATAGGCTTTTCCCTCTGATCTATGTGTTTTTTGTACTTTTTTGTCCGACCAGCAGGAACCCCCCCCCCCCCCCCCCGAAATAAATTCCTGGATACGGGCCTGAAACAAGATCACTACAGTGGGCTTAAAGCGGGTATAAAGGGGAAACCAGTTTGGTAGTCGCTGACCTGTTAGTTGCGTTTTTGCAGATACCATGGTATCTGATACCACGGTCTTAAGTCGTTTTTGCAGTTATCGTGGTATCTGGCCAGTTATAGTGGTATCTGATATTCAGATACCACGCTCCGACCGTGGTAACTGATCGTGGTATCTGAAAAACTCATCTCAATTTCATCAAATTTTGTCAAATTGGTGGGAAAGAAGTTTGGCACTTAGTGATGTGACTGAATATCAGTTCTTCTTTTGGGATGACTTCGAAAAGCGCAATATCGGAAGTCGTTTTTGCAGGGCAACCGTACCGTATCATCACATACCATGGTTACTGCAAAAACGACTGATTGAAGATCCGGTTACCGTGGTAACAGGGTGGTATCTGCAAAAACGCAACTATTGCCACAAATGTATCAGCAACCAGGGGCGTCGCTAAGGGGGGTGGGGGGAGGGACACAGAAATTTAGCTAAAACGGGCGCTAGCAGAGCGCCCGACAACGAAAAGTCAGCTCATCTGGGCGCTCACCCAGAAAAGCTAAATGGGGGGCTGGCAGTGTGCCCGGAAAAGTCAGTAAGGCTAGTTATTAAGGCGTCGGCTGTTCTGGGTTCTCGAGCGTCTGTAATTACATTCTCAGTCGCATGTTTCGAGAGGCAGGCTATTTCTGTTCGTTCAGATACGAAGAGGTTTTTTAATCATATTTTGTCAGAATGAGAAGTATTATTGTTAGATTTAAACTTCCATGACTAACAGAAGACAAATCTTGAATTTAGCCCTGCAGCACTGAGTTTTAACACAAGTTTTACCACGATCTGTTGTCTACTAGTATCTCTCGATATTCAAGTAAAAATCAGGCTGACTTTGCTTGCGGCGTACCTTTCCAATAATTTGTTAGTTTCATGTAACGATCCTTTGTATTTTAGTAGAAAAGCATTGAATGATAAGAATTTATCTCCGGTCCGACGTTAAAAAATAAATCGGCTTCGTGAGCAATGAGAGAAGATTAAATGACGGGTCTGATTATTGCAACACGTCATTAGATTTTTATGTTGTGTTTGAGCTCTAAATTCTGAACAAGTTAACTCCTTTTCAGTTTTTTTTTCTGGATGATCAGTAGCCTACTTCTTTTTTGGAAAGCCTCGAACTGAAGCACATTATCCAACTTTTAGCTAAATGTCTCACATTTTTCTGGAACCGTCGTGAACAAAGACAGACGGGCAGATCCTGCTAAGTGGCGCTTACCTTCATTTGGGATCCGAAAAGGCGGTCTGATTATTGCAACACATACAGGATTCAACAGAATTTGCCTGTGGCGCCTTTCACAGTAGACTCTACTGACTGGAAAGTCGCGTCATTTCATTCGGATTTTAGGCTTGAAATTTCGGGGCTTGGGCCGCATTGAAAGCTATTTGGATTTTGTTGTGGGCCGCTCATTTTCATTCTGCTGATATACAGTTTTGCGGATATAGTGCTGTTTTCTTGGCTATTGTTTCGAACTTGTATGAGCACCTCCCACGCTCGGGCCCTTCAAACTGCTTCTGAGCTCGGAGATACAACTAGACTTCTAGTCTAGCTTCAGTCTTCAACGCTAGCAGTAATCACGAGTTTTATTATCACATATGAGAAGAGAAGTTGAAACGGGCGGCAGGATGCCGGCAGGCGCCCTGCAACCCCTCCCCCCTTAAGTTTTGGCTAGCGACGCCCCTGTCAGCAACACCATACATTCGTGAAACCTTACGGTTGCGAGGCTACTGAGCCAGACTCGGCTACGTGATATCCTCCCCCCAGATTTTCAGCGGCAAGAGTATGGACTGAGAGAGTGATAGCCCAGCCAATACTCAAATTGGAGCCAATTAAACACACAGCGACGTTACCTAAGAAGTTTTGTCGTCAACCTTTTTAACTAGCATCATTAACTGTATATATATTATATTCAAGTCTTTGTTATATCCAAACTAGTGCAGAATTATCTTTTATATATAATTAGTGTTAATATGGACGAGAACCAAATCGACTTGACCGTTTTATCGGTTTTGATAATAAACTGAACTGAATTGAAAATTGAGTTGAATTGAGCAGGCTCCTACTATAGGGGTCACTGGAAAACCGGAACACAGGAACCCCGGAACCTCCGCCACCGGAACCGATTGCTTTGGAAAACCGGAACCGATGTCTCAGTTTCAATCAGCTACAGGTAAAATGGAAAACCGGAACTTGGAAATGGAAAACCGGAACATGTGGTCTTGGGCAACGATTTTTCGCTGAACACATTGCACTTTCACTTTCTTTCTTTGCTTCTGCCCTTAATCCAAAACATGAACTTGTATGAAAACTCCGTCAAAACCCAAGTCAATTGCCGAGGATCACATGTTCCTGTTTTTGGGATCCCAAAACGTAAGTGGAGGGATACCTATGACATCGCAAAAGTTGTCCGTCTGTCCGTCCGTCCGTCCGTCCGTCCGTCCGTCTGTCCGTCCGTCCGTCCGTCCGTCCGTCTGTCCGTCCGTCCGTCCGTCTGTCCGTCCGTCCGTCCGTCCGTCCGTCCGTCCGTCCGTCCGTCTGTAAGCACGATAACTCTCGAAGGGAATGAGATATTTTGATGAAACTTGGTGAGAAGGTTCGTTGGGTCGTCGGACCAGTCAAGTTCGTAGATGGGCTTTGTAGCTCTACATTTAGGGGTGGGGGAGGGGATTGAAATTAAGGGACAAACAAAATATTTTTAAACAGCTAATGTGATAGTCGATTATGGGGTAAGAAGACATGCTGAACACGATGGTGAAAACCATTTTGTCATCGGACAAGTAGTTCGCCCGGAATCCGGCCAAAACCGGAAAGTTTGTTGAAAGTAAAAGTTTTATTTGAAGTTGATTAGATGTTCGATTTAGGGGTAGGAAGACATGCTGAAGACGATGGTGAAAATTATTTTCTCGACGGACAAGTATTTCGCCCGGAATCCGGCCCAAACCGGAAAGTTTGTTGAAAGTAAAAGTTTTATTTGAAATTGATTAGATGTTCGATTTAGGGGTAGGGAGACATGCTGAAGACGATGGTGAAAACTATTTTCTCGACGGACAAGTATTTCGACCGGAATCCGGCCCAAACCGGAAAGTTTGTCAAAATTAAAAGTTTAATTTGGAGTTGATTGGATGTTGGATTTAGGGCAAGAAGACATGCTGAACACTTATGTGAAAACAAGTTTCTACCCGGACATGTAGTTCGTCCGGAATCCGGCCAAAACCGGAAAACTGTTGGAAGTCAAAGTTTTATTTCTAGTTGATTAGATAAGCGATTTAGGGGTAAGAAGAGATGCTGAGTCCCTGTGTGACAATCGTATTTTACTCGGACATATAGTTCGACCGGAATCCGGCTGGAATCGGAAAATTTGTTATAAGCTAAATTTCTATTTGAAGTTGATTAGATGTTCATTACTGGGGAAAGAAGATACCCTGATTTCGTCTTTGAGCTTTCTTTTTTCGCCGGACAAGTAGTTCTGGAGTTCGGCCGGAACCGGGAAATTGGCAGAAGTGGCAGGAAGTTTTCGTCAAAACAGATATGACTTATAGGGGTAAACACACATGCTGAATCCAAATCTGAACTTGGTTTTCTCAGATGATTAGCTATTTGGCCTTAATCTGTTTCTGAATTTTAATTGTAAAAATGTTCAAGGAGTCTGGCGAAGACTGGATCTGGCTAAGACAAGACCCAGTTGTCTGGATCAGATATTGAATTTTTGGGATCCCATCGAAACCTTTGGTCTTGTTCATTACCACACGTTCCGGTTTTCCATTCCCAAGTTCCGGTTTTCCATTTTCCAATAGCAGATTGAAACTGAGCCATCGGTTCCGGTTTTCCAGTTTCATGTTCCGGTTTTCCAAAGCCATCGGTTCCGGTGGCGGAGGTTCCGGTTTTCCGGGGTTCCGGGGTTCCGGTGTTCCGGTTTTCCAGTGACCCTACTATAGACCCTCGAGAAAAGAGAATGCGAGGGACAGCGCAAGTGTTGTAATATAGGCTATAGCTAAACATTCCTACTGTAACATGAACATATTTCAGCGCTTATTAGTTGTCCGTAGGCTGATTTAACCCTAAGCATCAATGGGCGGGGTGCTACGTGAGTCACCTCCAGTCCAACCTAACTAGCCAAAACCAAATTGTTTGCAGTGTTTGTGTCAGTGTTGCCAACAGCGGTACAATTGTACCATTTTGGTACATTTCAACTCGGCTGGTACAATATGGCACAATCACACTTTTTTTGGCACATTTTCCAAAGTTGGTACAAAATGGTACAATGACATTTTTTGTGTGTATATGTCAAGGAAAAGTGACTGACCGAGCAAGCAGAGATAGATTTGTTAGAACTGTTTAGATCAAGGCATTTTCGGGGTGCATGTTCAAAGGCCCCTCAGTATAGCTTATAGTTTCGTGGAAGCCGAAAGGCTGTGGGTTCAAATCCCGTCCGGGAGCACTTTCGTCTTTCAGTCAACTACTTAAAAATAATAATTATTATTATTAAAATGTAAGCTCGGTTACCGTGAGCGAGGGTGTTACCAGTTGAAACTTTAGCTGGAATGGGTGCTTCTCATTTTTCGGCACCCCGTCCTCCAGCCCCCTCCCAACCAGATACGGATCGGCTCTGTTTTCCATTTACGGCACTGGATCGTACTGCCAAGGCAAGTTGCTAACGCCTCAATGTAGGCGACGAAACTGCCGCCCAGACAAAATAGGAATGTTACATTACCACCGTCTCGATAAGAGGAACATGACGGAATTGTGCAAACAAAAGTGCAACTCATCTCGTACTTTTGACAGAAAAACGGAAGCGGCAGACCTATGATGTTTTTTTCTTGCCACAAGCTAACGAAGCGTCTTGTTTACATTATGTTTTCTGAAAGTCCAATACATCTACCGCCTCAACGTGGGTTCAGTTCGGGAAGCTAATAGCGTAGTAGCTGTGTCAAGCCTGGTCGAGTTCGACATTTTGAGCCCATTATTTTTCTCAACATGTGTTGATTGTGTTTATTTATATATTATTACTAAACAAGTATAATAGAAGTATGTTACCGTAACTGATTGTGTTTATATATTTGTTATTGCCACAAGAGCGGCAAGATTGCCTTGTCACTTAAAGGACCCCTCTTGTCTTTCACTGTTTGTATACCCCCACTGACGACGTGCGTAGTCTACTAACCCCCGAAGGCCCGAAATCTCCCTCTTTACTAAATCCGCATGAATCACTTTATTTGAAATTTCCCTTTTCAGTGCTAGCCGAAATTTTCCAGGGTTGCCAGACAAAATCTTTTGTTTTCTCTTGAGACGCGGTCATACAGATGGGGCCAAGCCCGATCTCCCTGCTTTCGTACAGCCCTTAACCACGGTATGATCTTCTTTTAAATTTTTGCAAGGACAACTGAGTAATTTTCAGCAAAACATCGTGCCACGGGCTAATCCAACCAATCACGTCAAAGAGGTTCGTAGTTACCACGCTTACTACGCTCCCGAGCGTGGTAAACAAATAGTTACCATTAGTTACTATTTCGAGAAGGCTGGAACGGTCAGCATAGTAACTTTTCACGAGGCTGGAACGAAAATAGTAACTAATGATGTATTTTTATATTTTTTTTTTTAACAATAATAGCTGGTATTGTTAGAAGGGTGGAACACGCCCTAAATCTGGATTAGAGCCAGCTAAAATCTGATTCAGCAGAGTGGCAGCGTCGTACACAAAACATTTCACTTGAATCGTCATGTTTTTCATTACTGATACTTCTTCTTCATACTTTCATTATTGATACTATCGTAAAAACGGGGAAACGGAAACTAGAAGGGTGTAGACTAGAAATTTGAGTGGATTCGTAAAACTGAGTGTTTGGATTCCGGATCCGAATCCACCATCTCAAGCTGAGGATTCGAATCCAACCTTAACAGAAATTATATCAAGTACATATTTTATAGTTTAAAAATCAGAGGTGACGAAAAGCACTGATATCTAAGGTTATCAGATTCTCTTGATGCTCTTATTTGTTCTTGATACTATGTAGAATTAACCTTGCACTATTTCTTTCAGCCCTGCCCTTTGGGTAAGTCATTTCGGGACGAGCAGTGTGAACAGTACAGTGGTAAGCGACTCTATGGAAAGCGAAGGACGTGGACATCATATTTCGACAGTGGAAATTTGTGTTCGTTGACATGCAAATCGACGGACAATTTTGTGGCAGTACTAAGGGAGAAAGTGGATGATGGGACGCCCTGTTCGGAAGGATCATCGGATGTCTGTATGGATGGAGTATGTAAGGTATGGTTCAGTGTGACGGGAAGCCCGTCTTGGCCAAGGTGTTTAATGCAGAAGCTGAAGCATTCTTGAGTGCAAATCATAGATAACTGCGTGGATACGTCATACGAGTTTTATTCTAACGATTTTATTACAATGAGGATGTGGTATCCCGATATTCCCGATGAGTAGCTTGCAGTTGATGATGGTGTCTATTTCCTGGTTACTGCTTCTGGGGCGCTCCACACTGTCAGAAGTTTCATAACTGATAGCGTAGAACACTTTCAACAATAACACCTTTTCACTTAGAAATGAAGTGTTATGACCAATTAAGTTTAGACTATTTCGTGCCTAGATCTCCAAAAACACCTTCAATTGGTAAAAATACTAACGGGGACGAAAGAAACATAACAGATAACATCCCAAAGTGGTATCTGTTGAAACCGCGCATCCTTTTGTTGTCGCTATGTAACTTCTGACAGTGTAGTATTTTTACCTATTGAAGGTGTTGTTGGAGATCTAGGCACGAAATAGTATAAACTTAATTGGTGGTCATAACACTTTATTTTTAAGTGAAAAGGTGTTGTTCTCGAAAGTGTTATGCGCAATCTGTTATGAAACTTCTGAGCCTGGTTTTGTTGCAATAGCGCTGCCACTTCTTTGCTTTTGCGCAATATGCGTTTTTGGATTCACTTTCTTCTTGGTTGAAGCGGTAGCGCTGCAGCATCTTGCAGGGAAGCACGGACTTCGTCGGTGAGCAAGTCCGCGATTCTCGAGAAGCGCTGCCGTCTTCCTCGGACGCGCTGCAGTGTAGAAACGGATGTAGAAAGAATTAGTCCGGAATCGGCCGAGAAGTGGACCTGCAGCATGCAACAAAAACGGGGCTCTGACAGTGCAGTCCTCTCTCCACGGCTGCGCGCGCCAGTCTTAGTTGGGTCGCCTTTTCAGTCTCTCCGGTTTTTCGCGAGTAGCCCATTCCACAGAGGAACATCTTCGTTGCTGAAGAAATGCTGGTGAACACGAGAGGAGCAGGACCTTCTGGACAGCTGCCGGGATCGACCCCTAGTCCGTGGATGGTTGTCAGGGGCGACAAGGGGTGCGGATCCTGGCTCCTTGGCGACGAGGCTGGAACACATTTTTATATTTTCAGCAAAATATCGTGCGGCGGGCTAATCAGGCCAATGACGTCAAAGATGTTCGTATTTACCACGCTTACTACGCTCGCGAGCGTGGTAAGCAAATAGCTACTATTAGTTACTATTTCGAGAAGGCTGCGACGATTAGCGTAGTCAATTTTCGCGACGCTGGTTAGTAACTAATAGTTACTTTTTTAGAAGGTTGGAACACGCTCTTGGTAATTCACAGGTTCGATACTCTAGCCTGAGCCTGAAGAGGATCCTTTCCAAGAACGGCAATAATATCGCTAGAATAAAACTCAGCGGACGTATCTGTTAAACGCAGTCAACTAAGAAACTGAAGGTTGGATTTGGACTAGAATTTCTAGGAGCCTGGGTTAGAATTTCTGGGACATATACTACGCATGGCGTCAAGAATTGTATTTTTTCATTTTCACCAGAATATTATGCCACGGGCTAATCCTGCCAATAACATCACAGAGTTTCGTAGTTACCACGCCTACTACGCTCCCGAGCGTGGTAAGCAAATAGTTACCATTTCGAGAAGGTTGGACCGTCTAGCTTGGTAACTTTTCAGGAGACTGGAACGAAAATAGTAACTAAAAATTACTATTGTTAGAAGAGTGGAACACGATCTAGGCTTTGGTATGGACTTTTAAGAACCTAGCAGCACCAAGCTTTCAACTGTGTCCTCGAAGACTGTTGTGGTTGGTTAAAGATTTTATTTTTCTCTTTTCTAGGCTATCGGGTGTGACAATGTTGTTGGATCAAACCAAGTAACAGACGAGTGTGGCGTTTGTGGTGGAAACGGCCTTTCATGTCGAAGATCTCGGCGTTATCAGTGGACGCCTGTTTTGGATGGTGTTTGCTCTGTGACGTGTGGGACAGGTTTGTTGGTTTTGCTTCAGTTGGTATCTCTCCCCTCATCTCATCCTTGTAAAGGGGGATTCTCGTATTTGATGTGTAGGGGGGAGGTAATTACCATTCGGCTAGGAAATACTAGCATAAAGTGGAGCCCACGACGTACAGCTCGTATGTGAACGTCTTACAATAAGTAAGTAAAGTAATTTAGTTATAACCCGCCATTTTGAAAAAGCGTAGTAAATGAAAGAAAATAAATAAAACACATAACGCGTAATCTCGCCGTTCCCCGAGGACTCCACTTGAAGAGTCCCAGCGTTTTTGTTTGTCCCGGGGACTCACTCCCCGTATTCTCGCGAGTCCCCACCGACGGGGAGTGCTCCGATTATCATCACCATCATCGAAAAGGACTCCCTTTCAGATTCGGAGGGGAATAAATTTTTGCTGGTGTTGGTGCAATGTAAAATTAATAAAAAACAATCAGAATAAACAAAACCAAAAATAAAGTGGATCCCGACTAATTTCGTCAACTGCATATTACTTTTTCGAACAAAACCCATATTGGAAGCATTCCCCGTGTTCTCGCTGTTTCTGTACTCGGAGTCCGCGTGGAGTGACTCCCTCTATTCTCGCCGTTCCTTTCGATTCCCCGAGGAGTCCTCGGGGAACGGCGAGAATACGCCTATAATCACACTGTTCAAACGACGTCGTTGAAACGCATTCTATTCTAACGACGTCAAGGTTTCGACCTTCTTGCAAGCAATAAGGATGCGATCCCGAAGAGTAGCTTGCAGTCGATAACGTTCTCTCGGGTTCCAGATTACAGTTTCTGGGACGCTCCAGTCATCCCTTTATGGTTGCGCGTGCCAGTCTTGAACTAAGAGAAACTGCATTGGCCCTTTAAGACGACGAGTCAGTCGCAGTCCCTCCCGCTCATAGATTTTTCAGTGGGTCAGTCTTCACTAGAGGCGTTTTTCCGCGATCCCGTTTTTCCGCGATCCCGTTTTTCCGCGATCGAAGTGTCTGTGGCTCGAAAATAGTGTTTCGCGGTCGATTGTGCATCCGACATGTGTGACTCCGCGACCGATAGGATTTTGTTGCTCATTTTTGGCTCGAATTCGACAGAGAACTGACGAGTTGATTTTCGATTTCGAATTGGCGGGAAATTCAAATTTAGAATTAAACTAAAGTTTTAATAATAACACTAACTATTTTGTCAAGCATCGAGCCATGAAACTGAGGATCGCTTATGCATATAATAGATTTTATCTGGATTTTGTTTATATTTTCAGACATTCGAAATTATTGCCAAAACACAAATAAGACGAGTTTAACTTGTGGCTCGACTGTGTGGCACCCTAGTCGTGTTTCCGCGACTAACACTGAGAAGTTTGTGGCCCAAAATTTAGCCACGGAAAAACGGACTAGATCTCAGGCCATATCTTTTTGTTCACGATAACATGGCTGATTGTCAGTCAGAAAGGACATTACACTAAATAAGTTGCTGAAGAAAATAGATATTGCCATCATTTTTGCTGTAATTTTTTTTCCATATCCCATCGAAACTTTTTTCTTTTCGTCTGATCTTTCTGTTGAGATCTATATTAGCTTGCTCATAAGGGTGCTTTCAAATCTCAGAAGAGGGAGTCTCAGACCCGTTGCCGGCTGTCCTGGCTTGACCGCACGTAAAGCTGACGCTCCCAATATAGTTGTCGTGCGGGAAGCTGCTCTTTTGCAATTTTTCCCCGATTTTGAGCAGTGTATAATAATTATAATGATCAGTGTATTTCAAAGCCCAAGGTCCATATACAAAACAAAACAAGAACACATTACTAAAAAGCAATACTTTCATGCGGCTGTGGAGCCTCACTGTGTAGTAGTAGTTTATTACGCTAAAGCCTTGCGGCCATTGTGATCACGAAACAACAGAACAAAGTATATATGTTGTTACATATATAACAAACACAAACCAAACCTTAAACCATACTAAACTATAGAAAGTGCTCCCTGTGCGACATTCCCATACAGGTGAACCTTCCAAGACTTTTAATTTAAAGAAACAAATTTTCTCCCAACCTTTGTACCAACCATTCTTTCCCCCGTACTCCACCCCAAAAACCTGAATCCCTGAATTTATCGGATCTCCGCAATCTTTCATAAAATGTTTGATTAGTTTCTAGCGCTTGCCCCCACATCGGGCAAGTGAAAGACCATATGTTACCCACCAGGTTTATTTATATTAACACCAGGTTTATTTATATTTGCCATTAAAATTGTACCTTACCTTACCTTACCCTAGCTTTTCTCCTTTTTATGTGGATGTAGCTTAATGGCTCTTAAGCTTCAGCGCTCTGTCTAGATCGTCTCATAAATTGGTCATAACCGTTTCCGGCGCGCATTCAGGATTCCTCAGTGCGCAAGCGCCCAGACATGGAGTGTGAAAGTAAAATGGTTATCACATTTTATGTATAAACAGCTTTAGAACCAAGACGTTTCACATCCCCAATAACCAAACAAGTATTGAAATAACCTAATTTGCAATCATCCCATTTGAAAGCTTTAATGTAGACACACTGCAAGTAGAAATCCAAAGAAATGTTGAAGATCTTGCACGAATAGAATGAGTTCCAACAATGGTCTGCCAACCAGTCCGACCCTTTAAACCTCTTTTCCATTAGCAAGGTAACAACAAGTGCAATAAACCAAATCGTAGCAGCCGAATACCCCCTTTGTCACAATCCATTAAGAACGGCATTCCATCGATCATATGACAAAACAGACCAGTTTCCAACTGTTCATTAAAGATTAACGTACATCGCGTCGTCTATTTGTTGCTGTTACACCAAATCCTCATCCATAGATATATGTCCCCAAACATACAAGAGTTCAACTTGAGACTTGTCGTAAACGAACTTAACTCATGGGAAATCTGGGCTCAGCTGCTCGTGAAAGGGGGGGGGGGGGCGTATTTACACCTTTTTCTTCCTCAAGTATACCAGCTTGGAGTTTGAGTCCACTTACGGGTCAAAAACTTTTTCATGGGCAATTTTGGCGCACTTGCCCATGAACGGGGAGGGTGGGGTCGTGGTTCGACTCTACATATATTTCCCCAACCCTTATGATCCAAAAGCACAAAGGAATTTCATCGCCTTTTCTCCAGTTATTGTCAAGTGAAAAACGTTAAAAAATGGGCAATCTGGACCCAGTTGCCCCTGAACCAAGTGGGGGTGGAGTTTGGGACCCACGAAAAGTAAAAAGAGATCCCAATGCTGACAAACCTACCAAGTTTAAACTTGATACCTGTTGTTTCCTCTCACGGGTAACGAACTTTACTCCTGGGCAGTCGGGGCCCAGTTGCCCATGGACGGAGTGGGTGGGGGAGGTATAACTTTAAAAGCAATTTTCCAGCCCTAGGATCTATAAGTACAAGGAATTTCATCGTCCTATGTCTAGTTCTGGTAAAGTTATGAACATTATTCACTGGGCAATCTGGGCCCATTTGCCTCTGAACCGGGTTTGGGTACGGGGGGTGGGACCCCCAAAAGGCACAACTAGACCCCAATACCCACTAGTGTACCAAGTTTGAACCTGATACTTGCACTGGTTCACCAGTTATGAGCTCCACAAAATACGGTGAAAACCGGAAACCGGTTCCAAGGAACTGAGCCCCTTAGCTCAGAAACTCCTGGCGTCGATTTAAGAAAGCGGTCCATGTTTTTTCTCTTCGCCAAATTTGCAAAGTTGGTAATTATACCTGACATCTAGACCAGTCCTATCCGTATTAAACGCTCTAAATCTGCAAATCAGAGGGGAAATCAGGAGGTAAACTCATTTAAAATATAGCTCATATAAGTGTGCTGTTGTTTTTTTAAGATATACATGGCCCTTGTTGGCCGTCGATTCAGTTAAAAATAAATAAATCGCGCCACTTGATAATACGGCGTTCGTACCAAGTCCCGTTTTGAATACGCGACTTGGGTGGTCCTGTTCTAGAAATTTCTTATGCTACAATGCTTACAGTTCAACTCCTTTAAAACGACAGATATTTAACTAAGTGCCAACTGTAGCCACCCAGGCAAATAAAGAAAAACAAAACAATAAGAAAAAAAGAAGGAAAAATCATCAAAAAATCAGTCAATCAAAAAGGCAAGAAATGGGGATTAACTTCAGTTCCAACGTGCGTAAATTTCACCGTCCAAGTCTGTCAAAGCGGCAGAGACAGACAAAAAGCGGAAGTGAAAGCACCGGAATAAGTGAATTGTCAGAAGCACGTATCCTTGTCGGGATCGGAAAGGAAGATTTCCTAGGCAGTTCCGGAAAAGACCAGAGGTGTTTCTATACACGCGTATAGAAAAACAAAAAAACAGACAAAACAATGACAAAAAAGGAGGAAAATTTATCAGCAAACACTAAAATGGTAAAAAACACTAAAAAAAAAAGACAAAATAGTGACAAAAAAGGAGGAAAATTTATCAGCAAACACTAAAATGGTGATTAATCATTTAGAGGCAAAAGGCAACCGGATTTGCTAGACAACAGGAAGGAACTAAGTTTTCCACGAGAGTTAGAAGTTCCTGGATCGGAGAGAGTCATGAATTGAATTCCTGATCGTTAGTTTGTTGAAGATGCTTAGATTTTTTTTTTCTTTAGGTATGGTAAACATCAAATTCATTTGCGAAGACACGAAAAATCATGCGGAGGTCGACGAATTCTACTGCAAAAGTGAATTACAGCCGAAAGAGACAAACTTCGTTTGCAATCAGAACCCATGCAATCAGGATAATCGGTAGGTGACTATATTGTCTTAATTGACCGTCCATTAGAAAATATTCGAAGTAGTAAAGAGATTAAAGTTTTTCTAAAGTAAAAATCGAAAGAGTAGGTGTCACACTTGTGTTACTGACAGGGGACCCGACCCGCCACACCTATATTACTGTTTAACTCGGTGTTGACTAAAGCTTAGCCTATTATTCGTGGCCCGTGACGTTACGCGAGAAGTCTATATTTTTCATTTACTAACGGAATTGATTGCCCCTAGAACGGTTTACAAATGTAAAAGCGTCCGGCGTCTCGCTGGCCACTCGGCCGTATTTATATAGATACAGATATATTCTGCAATCTTAATTTAATCGAATTTCCCTATTTCTTTCATGACGTCACAAAAACGTCATGGGTCGCGAATAATACATACTTACCCACTTACAGCAGTTGGACAACTTATACAGGAGTACAACAATCACATTAAGAGTCAATGGGAGAGCATTCTTCTACAATAGGATAGATTTGTAGATAGGATAATGTTGTCGTACTCTCTATGTTTGTTTTGTCCACTCTTGTCTTATTCTACTGTTTCCTTCTTCTTTTCTTTCTTTATTCCTACTCCGCCCATGCCACGTGCTTTTTGATGGGTGAAAAATAAAATTGTTATCATTATTGTTAATAGGCTGAGGTAGAGTTAACAGCTCTACTTCCCTAATCGTTCTGTTCTTTCTCATTCTCACGATCCCGATGACTTCACGATGCAGTGTTTGTCCACGCCAACGGCCGTTAGACTGATTATTGCCTTTTCCGTGTTCGGCGCTTTTCTGGCTAGATTAGGCTCCCGGTATCACTTCTGTGCACGTGTAGCTGGTTTGTTAGCAATACCTGATGCAAGTTTCTTGGTGTTATTCATCAAAATCAAGGGGTCTGTGGTTGGCTGAAAACGGAACCACTGCCCTATAGTGTTACTGGACATTCGTTCTGATTGATTCGTTCTGTTTTTTCTCATTCTCACGATTCTGATGACTTCACGATCTAGTGTTTGTCCACGCTAACGGCCGTTAGACTGATTATTGCCTTTTGCGTGTTCGGCGCTTTTCTGGCTAGATTAGGCTCCCGGTATCACTTCCGTGCACGTGTAGCTGGTTTGTCAGCAATACCTGATGCAAGTTTCTTGGTGTTATTCATCAAAATCAAGGGTTCTGTGGTTGGCTGAAAACGAAATTAAACGAATGAAATATGAGCTACTACGACTTGTGCTTTAAAAGACCAGAAAAATAATCCTCATGTAGTCAAGTCGTGAAGCTGTCATGAAACCCCTCTTCTCCCTCTCACTTTTTTGGTAAAATCTCTATAGAAGAAGATGAACCACTCTGGGGATCATATTCTTAAAAACAAAAAAAAAACAAAACAAAAAAATGGAGGGGTCTCGTTCAAGTTGAAGTTCTTTGAATATCAGAATAAACAAATACAAAATTAGCCAGTCTCGCAGATAGGAACTCTCCGTAGCCTACCCAAATGGTACCTTTTTCAAGGGTCGCTGTCCCCTTTTTCCAGATATATTCTAAATAAACAAATACAAAATTAGCCAGTCTCGCAGATCGGAACTCTCCGTACCCAAATGGTACCTTTTTCAAGGGTCGCTGTCCTCTTGTTCAAGATGTATATCGTAGCTGACGTATCCGTTATAAAGCATAGTAATTGACCTGACCTATCCGTTATATGCATTATTGGAATATATGTTTCAAAGTCAGCTTGGGCTCAAGGAATATTTACTTTTTTAAAGTTTAACTGAAAGCCAACTTAATTTTATGTCTCCAATTCGAATATACTGAATTATTTTGACCCTTCTAAGGGATTTTTTTTTTTTTTTTTATCTCAGGCTCTAGTAGTGACCTTCAGAATATGCGCTGCTTGCATGACAAGTCAAAATTCATCCAGCGACGGCGAATTTGAATATGAGCAAAAGTGCGGATATCAATGGCCAACTAAGCGACGTCCGAGAGATGATCAAGAGTTTTGGTAAAAAAACAAGAGCTACGAGCTCAAATGGCACTTGTACGAGTAGGCTGTACAAGAAAGTAGATGAGAACGTCACAAAATACACCCGCCATCCAAAAATGCGGTTCGGAAATAGAAATAGGATATTTAGTTTCACTCATTTCTGAGCAGTTCCGGCATCGTCTCGATTGTCTGTAGCAAATGCAGATGACTGTTCAAACTTTCATCCCAATAAATCCATTTGTTTGATTCCTAGACGTGCTACACGATTTCCGGTACCCACTCTATCTCGACCTACCGTGGCCAATCTGGTTCGGAATATAAAAAATCGACCACCTAAAGCATCTTCTTTTATACCACCTATCAAGTTTCACTCGAATCTGAGCATTTTTGGAAAGTTCCGGTACCCCCCCCCCCCTCCCACCAACGTTGTCGGAGCCGGTTCGGGCCCAATCTCTTAATTCCCTGTTCCTGTCCATCAAGTTTTACTGAAATTGGAGCTTAGCCTATCTGCAAGTTTCCAGTACCCCCCCCCCCCCTACCTTGGCGGAATTCGGCCCGGACGCCAAATAACAAATCTAGGCCGCATAAACTCGGCACTGTCGAATTTGCATCTCATTCGGTCCATCCGTTTGGTTTTTGTGCATGTCAAAAGTCCCCCCACCCCCAATTCCCCTAATCGTGGTCGCATATGGTTCGAACGCATGTTTTACATGTCGAGGCCATCGATTCGTATCACCCATAAAGTTTCACTCGAATCAGACCACTCGTTTGCAATTTATAGAAGTCAATTTCCATATTTCTCTTCTCGTGCTCCCCAAAAAATGCTCGGATCTAGGAACGGAAGTTTCCGGGGGTATGTTGTGTCAGGTTTTTAAGTCAAGATAATTCGGGTCGCTAATATGCCTGCAAAGTTTCGTTGTCGTTTTACATCTGGAACTATTCTAACTCACGACTACCGGAATTCCAGGAAACCCCTCCAACTCCCCCCACAGAGCCCCGAAACCATCTGGCTCCTTCAATTTCATCTAGGCCTAATGCTTGTTCCATCCATTAAGTTTCGTCTCAATCCCTCTGCTTTTAGAGTTTCTCGAGTTCCCCCCCCCTCCATCCCCACAGGTATCGGACCCGACCCGGACGTGACACTGAACGTCCGAGGCGATAGCTCACCAGACAAGTTTCATTCAAATCCGATCACCCGTTCAAAAGTTATGCACGCCACTAGATTCCGGACTCCCCATCCACCCACTCCCCCCACGATGGTCGGGTCGGGGAAACGGCTGTTCTCAAGTCAATATGTTCGGATCCCTGACATACCTGCCAAGTTTCATCGCCCTAGGACATCAGGAAGTATGAGGAAAACTCGCGGGATCGCTAGAAATCCGGACCCCGACCCCAACTCCCCCACAGTGCCCTGATCCGGTCCGGTTATGTCAATGACGTGTCTAGGACTTGTGCTTGTTTTTCCCACCAAGTTTCATCCCGATCCCTCCACTCTAAGCGTTTCTCAAAATTTCCGGTTCCCTGCTCCAATCCCCCCAGTGTCATCGGATCCACCCGGATTTAAAGTGGGATGTCTGAGACACGAGGTCATCCTAAATATAAAATTTCATCAAGATCCGATCACCCGTTCAAAAGTTATACACGCCACTAGATTCCGGACTCCCCATCCATCCACTCCCCCCAGTATGGTCGGATTGGGGAAACGGCTGTTCTCAAGTGAACCTGTTCGGGTCCCTGACATACCTGCCAAGTTTCATCGCCCTAGCACATCAGGAAGTGAACTCGCGGGATCGCTAGAAATCCGGACCCCCCCCCCAACTCCCCCAGAGTGCCTAGATCTGGTCCGCTTATATCAATGACGTATCTAGGACTTGTGCTTGTTCTTCCCACCAAGTTTCATCCCGATCCCTCCACTCTAGGCGTTTCTCAAGATTTCCGGTTCCCTCCTCCAACTCCCCCCAGTGTCATCAGATCCGGTCCGGATCTATAGTGGGACGTCTGAGACACGAGGTCATCCTAAATATAAAATTTCATCAAGATCCGATGACTCGTTCGCAAGATAAAAATACCTCAAATTTTGGCTTCCCCCTCCCTCCACTCCCCCCCCCCCCCCAGATGGTCGAATCGGCGAATTGACGATTTCCTATTTAATCTGGTCGGGTCCCAGAGATGCCTGTCAATTTCCATCGTCTCAGCACATCAGGAAGCACGGAACTCGCGGGATCACTACAAATTCGGACTCCCCCCCCCCCAACTCCCCCAAAGTGAGCGGACCCGTTCCGGTTATATCAGCCATGTATCTAGGACTTGTGCTTGTACTTTCCACCAAGTCTCATCCGGATCCCTCCACTCTAAGTGTTTTTCAAGATTTCCGGTTTCCCCCTCCAGCTCCCCCCAATGTCACCGGATCCGGTTTGGATTTAAAATGGAGGGTCTGAGACACGAGTTCCTTCCATATATCAAGTTTCATTAAGATCCGATAACCCGTTCGTAAGCTAAAAATATCTCATTTTTCCTCATTTTTCCGGATTCCCCCTCCCTCCACTCCCCTCCAGATGGTCGGATCGGGGAAGCGAGTATTTCTAATTTAATCTGGTCCAGTTCCTGATATGCCTGCCAAGTTTCATCGTCCTAGCTTATCTGGAAGTGCCCGAACTAGCAAAACCGGGACCGACAGACCGACAGACCGACTGACGGACAGAAATTACAATCGCTATATGGCACTTGAGTAAGCTCAAGTGCCATAAAAAGAAAAGAGTATTCATATCGGGGAAGCAACGAAACCATCTCCCACCTCAATCGCCGCAGCCAAGATATGCGACAAGGGACGAAAACAAGTTTGTGCCTTGCAAAGCGTCAGCATCTTCCTGATACAGGCGCTCGTTCAGGCAGTATTTTGTTTGTAGGCATGAATAGTAGACATAAAATGTATGCATAAATTGAGAGTAACAAATGGCAATGAAATCGCCAATTAATATGACTATGTAATACAGTAAATTGTACGTTTATTTATTTATATGTTTAGCTGTCCATCTATCTGTAAAGATATTATGCAGCAAATAATCTTATAAGATGACCTTTTAGTAACGCCCTCTCTCTCTGTACCCGTGATACAGAGTTGATAGATAATTTCTAAATAATTTAAGCTTAGGGGTACAAACTACAAGCAAGTCCATATTAATAGGTTCATTCTATATAATCGATTATCCGGCGAAGGAACAAAGCAATGCACTTTCATCGGGCCTTCAAGCCTATTTAAGTGAATTAGATGGTTTTTAACTAGAATGTCGTATCTCAACCCTCTTGGTTAAACAGACGAGTCAAACCTTCGACATTTTTCAATACGAGAATGGAGGAAATCACCACATCAAACCGCAAAAAATCAACCGCTTAAAAAAAAAAATGTTTTTGCTTTTCTATGTTAAATCATTGAAATTGAGCAATTTGGCAAACAAAAATCACCAAACTTTTATTGATAAATCAGCAACCCTGCTTGCGCTTTTGCCAGTGTCGTAAACATTAGAGAATCGGACTGAACCTCACGAGTCCGTAATTCCGGAGCCATGTCAATGTTGAAGCTTAGACGGACACGTCAAAACTTTGGCATTCTTCAATTCGAGAAATGGAGAAGCCATACGGCCCACAGACGGAAACGTTTAAAAAAGCTCGAAAAAATGACGTCTCAATAATTCAGTCTTGCCCTGCCAGAGGTGTTTCCTTTTTTCCAAGAACTTATTGAACTATAAATTATAGTCATTGACGAAAATCATTTCGTCAGAAACTGGATTAGTAGAGGAATTCGACAGATTCGAGGCATAAAATAGTTATTGCGAAAATCATTAAAACAGGATTAGTTAAGGAATGCGGCAGATCCAGCAAGACTAGAAGAGCAGGGAAACTTAGTATGAATTAGTCATTGACGGTAGGATTAGTGAGGAACTTGGCAGAGGATTTATAGAGGAATCCGGCATTTCCGTAAACTGATGTATAAATTATTCTATGGCGTCAGCCGTTTGGTCGGAATAGGACTAGGAGAGAAACAGGGGAGGCCAGAAACCCCCATGAAAGATAAAGATTAATCGAGAGCTCAGTATCACATATTTTTTATGTGCGAGATTTTGTCGAAGAATTCAACAAGGGCGTAACTAGGGGGGGGGGGGGAGGGGGGACTACCCCCCCCCCCCCCACTGCAACATGGTCCAAGAAGGAAATACGTCTGCGCAATTTGGCGCAAAGCTTAAGTATAAAGTATAAAAGTATTCTCGAGAATATTTTTTTTTTTTTTTTAATTAGCTCCAGTATAGCTAATAGGAATACTTCTGAAGTAATGGTCGACACAATTTCACAGGAAATAGCTTCTGTCTGGCACGAAGCCTGATAAAACCATACAGACAGTTTTGTCGGCAAGTTTTCGTACAGAAATCCTTTTCTAGTTTTCGTATGCTTCGGAATCCAACTTGTCGGCAAACATAAATAGAAGGAATATGACGCTAAGCATGAAATTTTCTTTCAACTGTCGAATCAGGCTGATAAGAAGACCACCTGAAGAAAACCGTAGATTTGCCCAAAATACGCATTCGTCGGGCGGAAAGCGACAACAAAACTATATCGACATTCCTTCCGAGAGTGACATTTGGCACACAAGTTATATAGCTTCTGCCGGCAAACAACCCCGATAAAAGCAAACAGCCGTTTTTGTTGTCACATGTTTGTCCAAAATTCTTTTCTAGTTATCTATTCTGCTTCGAAGTTCAACTTGTCGCCTTATAAATAAGATCTTATCTAAATATTCTTTGAGCCCAAGCTGACTTTGAAACATATATTCAAACAATGTTTACAACGGATATACGAAATATCGCTGATGAACAATTCGTAGCTGACATTTATCCGTTATAGAAATTGTTTGAATATAAGATCTTATCTATCTAAGACGTCTTTATTTATAAGACGAATGCTTCTGAATAATATGTTGTGACACATAATATGCTATCGACAGTACTACGCTATCATATTGCACAACGATAGTAAGGAATAAATATGCCGATTGACTGTTTATCGTTTCAGGTGGATTGCTGAACCGTGGGGCAACTGCTCAACCCCTTGTGGACATGGTGTCCGGCACAGAAATGTCACTTGCTTGGATGGAGTAACTGCCGACAAATTGCCTGACGATCGCTGTGGTGGATCCAGGCCGCGCTCGAATGAGTTGTGCCATCTAGCGGAATGTGATGCGCAGTATATCACTGGAGATTGGTCAGAGGTAATACGCCATTTCTAATATTCTGACCCGAGAGCACCAAGATCCAACGTGTGACTATTGTTGTTTCTCTAGCGTATCTGGAGGCAATTTGTCATTCTTCCTGAAGAGTAAATGCATCGGACAGACGACTTGGCCGGAATTTCTGCATTTTCATCGTAAATTTGAAAAAATCCAAACTTTCCGTTTGAAACTGCATGTTGGCAAAAATTCTTGCAGGAATTTCAGCCCGCGAGCCCCCCCCCCCCCCCCCCCCCCCCTCAGTAACGCATACCAAATAATTTCTGTGGTAACTAATCGCTATTTAGTGAGAAACGAGAGAACTTATAAAGACGGAGGGGGGAGATTGCCTAGAAAATCCGCCTGTTTGAAGGTGCCTGCGAACGATGTTAATCCATCAGAAATATTCCGGAATTTTGTATGTTGCTGGGGAGAATGTATTTCTGTTTAAAGTATTATTTTATGCTTGTTTGGCACGTTGTTTTTTATTCTCTACCTTTCGCCTTTTTATTTTGGCTATCAGGTTCTTGATTGAATCTTATGTTTTCTTTTAGTCTCAGGGATTGCTTCTTAATTACCTTAAATTTTAGCTTGGAGCAAAACAAGGATTCCTGTATTGACAAGTGCAGAACAGTAGCCGGGTTTGTTGACTGAGGTTGACCAAAGTTCCTCAACCCGACTCCTTCTTTGAACTTAGCAAATAAGGATTTATCTTGTTGTACTTAATTGAAAATTAAGTGTCTTTTTCTGTGTGTTTATGTGTTTTGTTTATTTTCTTTATTTTCTTCATTCACTCCGCCTTTTCAAAATGGCGGGTCATAAATAAATTATCTACTTACTTAATTCGTTGGTTGAGGGCATTCTAAAGGGGTATTTCCCAGGGTTGGGTCACCAAAAGTAACTTCGTACACCCTGGAAAGTAACCCGAAAGTATCGCAAAGTAACCTAATGTAACCCAAAGTAAACCAATGCAATCTAACCCAAAGTAACCCAATGTAAACAAAGGTAACCCAAAATAACCCTGAGTAACCCAAAGTATCCTGAAGTAATGAAGTAACTCGTACACCCTGGTTCTGGGGGACCAACCCTAGGGTATTTCCCTGTCATTCTGAATCGTTCCTTATAGAAGAAAGCTGGTCACCGATAATCTGCCTTGTTTCAGTGCTCCGCTACATGTGGCGAGGGCGTTCGGTCTCGAGAGGTCATTTGTTTGAATTCAGAGGGTCTTCCCAGCAAATTCTGCGACGCGGACGCAGCACCATCTAGCTTTGAAGTTTGCCAAGCAGAAAAGCAGTGTGGTTTGAAGAATGTCTTAACAGTAGCAGAGCCTTTTCTTCTTCAAGAAAATGTTGCTGAAGGAGAAAAAAAAGGTACTGAATGAATCTTATAAGTAGTGAACTGAGAAACCCGATGAAAAATTTGTAGCATGCGTAGTAGTATGGTAGTAGTACGAAAACGTTGCATGTAATCCTATTTAATAGCAAATAATACTATCACTTAATGTGCCTCAGACTGGTCCAATCTTATGTAGTAGTATTCAGTACCATCCTGTCTTGCCATAGTAGCATCCAGTCTTGCTAATAGTAGCATATAGTAGTATGCAGTAACATGGTAGCCTTGAAGTAGAAGCATGTAGTAGCAGCGTTAGTACTGCGTGCAGCTTTTTCTTACTGCTTCATAGTACTATTTTGAGACAAATTTTTCATCGGGAACGCTCGTCAGCCAGGATTTGAACCCAGGACTCTCCGCTTACAAGGGACCGCTCTACCAATTGAGCTACCGAGGGGCTAGCGGATCATAGCTCGCAAAGCCCTACAATAGTCAGATAGAAACTGGTCATAGGAATAGTTGCCCCAAGGCAAATTCATCTAATTAGTTCACAATCCAGTGTCACTGAAGATTATAGAAATCACATAGATGGCGCTTTATACAAGGGACTTCCCGATGAAAAATTTATCTCAAAGTAGTACTATATAGTACGAAAAAGTTGCATGCAGTACTAATGATGCTACTACATGCTTCTACTTCAAGGCTACCTTGTTACTGCATACTAGTATATGCTACTATTAGCAAGATTGGATGCTACTGTGGCAAGACAGGATGCTACTGGATACTACTACATAAGATTGGTCCAGTCTGAGGCACATTAAATGATAGTATTCTTTGCTATTACATAGTATTACATGCAACGTTTTCGTACTACTACCATCGCAGGCTACAAAGTTTTTCATCGGGTTGTACCGTGACAATGTTTGTCACGGTACCCTTTTATAAACATCTGTGTAATGAATGAATGAATTTATTTGAAAATCACCACGCCATCACAAGGACAGAAGACGGAATATGAACTAGGAAAATAAGAAAAGAATAAAAGAAAAAAAAAACAGTTACAAAACACTCAGTAACAAAAGCGTAACTGAAACCACGCATTTAGAAATATACATCCTTCTAACTATGAGTGCTAGGGCGTTGCAACACTTGTCTAAATTGCTAATCAGCTGCGATTATATTGCTCTACAATGCCGTATCGGTTTGCGACAAAACCGTTTGTTCCACCGCCAGATCTGGAGCAGGTACCTATTTCGCGAATTTATAATACTGCCTTCTAAGTTCTTTTTTCTGAACTTTTATAATGGGAAGAGTTTGTCTCGTAAATACCACTTTATCCGCCCGAAGCGAATCCGTTGAGTGAAAATAACGTGATACGGAAATTGCACGTGCAAGCAAAATGGATCATATCAGAAACTAAAAGACAAAAAGGCTGCTCGAGTTGGATTTGAACCCGAGACCTTCCCCTTGAATTGCTGTTGCGCTGACTGGCTGTGTACCGAAGGGGCTTATGAACATAGTTCGCATACATTCGTATCGTAAGGTAGATGCGGGCTGCAAGGTCAGTGATTCTCACTCAGGGCAAGTTCATCTTGGACGCTCAGTGCCCCATGTCAAGTGACTGAAAACATTTACGTAAAGACTGAGTGTATAGAAGGGACTGTAACCGCGGCAAAACGATCAAATTGTTGTTAATTTGCCCCTTGTATCCATCTTTACCCGAGAGAAGAAAGATGCAATTTATTTGGGTAACAATGTAACCAGATCTTTGCCAAAACCTGACAGTACAAATAATTTCTGTACGGCTAGAAAAAAAGGTAAAAGAAAATAGAAACAGACTAAGAAATTGCAGACCTTACCTTTAAGTTTCAGGTTTTTAAGGGCAACGGCCAAGTGCCATATAGCGATCGCAATTTCTGTTCGTCCGTCGGTTGGTCGGTCCAGATTTTGCTAGTTCGGGTACTTCCACATAAGCTAGGACGATGAAACTTGGGAGGCATAGCAGGGACCCCAAACGATTAAGCTGGACATAGTCACAATCTAGAATCTAGAGGTATTTATAACTTTCGAACGGGTGATCGGATCTTACTGAAACTTGATATTTGGAAAGACCCCATGTCTCAGACGACCCAACTTGAATCCGAACTGGACCGGTGACTTCGGGGGGAGCTGGAGGGGAGGAACACGAAACATTTTATAAGTAGTGAACTGATAGACAAAAATGCTCCTCAGCCGGGATTTGAACCCAGGAAAAAGGAGCTTTTGTCGGTCCTGGTTTGTCTACGTGGCTCCGACAAGGTAGTCCTACACTTCTAAATTATATTGAAAAAGTTGTTTATGATATTGGCCACGGTACAAGTCCCTTATGTAAAGTGACATCTATATTATTAATTTCCGTAACATGGGGAGATGTGAACTGGTTAGATGAATTTACCTTCGGACGGGATCACTGTTCCTATGGCCGGCTTCTACCAGACTATTGTAGTGGTTTGCTAACTCTGTACACAGGCCCCTCGGTAGCTCAGTGGTAGAGTGACTGCCTTGTAAGCAGAGGTCCTGGGTTCAAATCCCGGCTGAGGAGCAGTTTTGTCTATCAGTTCACTACTTATAAAATGTTTCCATCTCAACGGCGGTTTCCCCATTACAAATTTTTATCTTTGGTTTTATTTGGTTTTCACCATGAGTCTTGCGGGTCGGGGTTTGTCTACGTGGCTGCGACAAGGGAGTCCTAGACTTCTAAATTATATTGAAAAAATTGTTTATGATATTGGTCACGGTACAAGTCCCTTGTGTAAAGTGCCATCTATATTAGGAACAGGAAATCTTGGGAAACGCTTAGAGGGGAGGGATGGGGATGAAATTCGGTGGGAGGAACAAGCACAAGTCCTTGACACATCGTTGACATAATCGGACCAGACTCGGGCACTTTGGGTGGTCGAGGGGGGTCCGGAATTTCGTTGATCTACTAGTTCACTACTTCCGGATATGCTAGGACGATGAAACTAGGAAGGCATGTCAGGGACCCGAACAGATTGACTTGAAAATAGTCGTTTCCTGGACCCGACCACCGGGAGGAGTGGAACCTGGTGTCATGCTAACTTTTTAACGGGTGATCGGAGGAATTGAATGAAACTCGGCAAGTGGAAATAGCTATCGCCTTAGATGTTCCATGTCAAGTCCTGTTCAAATCAGATACTTGTGGGGGGGGGGGGAAGGGGGACCGGAAATCCCGTGAAACGCTTAGAGTTGAGGGATTGGGATGGATGTTGGTGAGAAGAACAATCGTTAGCCGTAGATAGGTAATTGACAGAACCAGCTCGTATCGGGGCTCTGTGGGGGGAGTTAGAGGATGTTTCCCCGAATTCCGGTGATCGGCAGTTAGGATAGTTGCAGCTACTCTAACTTTGCAGTCCTATTAATGACTTAAGGACCCGATATAATGCCCTAGACAAACTTGTGTTCCTGGATCCGACCATCTTTGGGGAATTTAGGGAAGGGGAATCCGGAAATCACTATCTTCCGTAAGTTGCGAACGGGTGGTCCAATTCGATTGAAACTTTATGGGTGATAAGAACTGATGACCTAGACAAGCAAAACATGCGTCCGAACCACATGCGGGCACGTTTAAGAGAGTTGGACGAGGGGGGGGGGGTACGGAATGGGATGTAAGTTGGACAGTTCCGAGTTAATGCGGCCTTGATTTGTTATTTGGTGTCTGGATCGGATCTGGTCACGGTAGTGGAGGGGGGTGAAGTGGGAACCGGAAATTTGCGGATAGGCTATGCTCCGATTCCGCCTAACTTGATTAGGAGATGTCAGAGATGCGACGTTTATGTTTCTGATTCGTATTCAGCCACAGTGGGGGGAGTTGGAAGGGGATTCCCGGAAACGTTTTGGCTCGCATATTGATCAAACAAGTGTAGCGATTTCAATGAAACTTGGAATGCAGAGAGCTCACTTGCCCTAGATGACATATTCTAGGGTCCGAACTAGATACGACTACGCTGGGGGAATGGGAAGGGGGAGAGTTACCAGAGGTCCCAAAAAGCGCTAAGATTTGAGTGAAACTTGATAGGTGGTAAGAGAAAATGCTTCAGATGATCCCTTCAGTTCTCCGAAGTCCGAACCAGATTTGGACTCGGTAGGAGAAGTTGGAAGGGGGTACCGGAAACCGTGTGGCATGTCTAGGGACCAAACGAGTGGATCTTTAGGGTTGAAACTTGGAAGGTAGAAAAGTCTTTTGCCCTAGGTGATCCGCGGCGACGGAAATGCTCAGACTTGAGTAAAACTAGATATCGTATTTCTAGATATCGAACCATCACAAAAATCAACGAAGGGACCAACGAAAATGGGTTTTTTATAGGTCAACGAATATACTGAAATAAAAGGCGAATATTTCGGGAGGACAACCCTTCTTCAGCGCAGACAGAAAATTTCGAGAAAAAAATGCCAAAACGAGGATGAAGATCAACAGCCAAGAAAACTAAAACAAACCAAATAAGCAACAAGAAACCAAAGATTACAATAAAAAATTAAAGAATTGAAAGCCTAAAATAAAATATAAATATATAAATTTGATATTGTATATAACGTTGATTTTTTGTGATATGTCAGGCCAATGTGGTTTACGAAATTATCTAGGTCCGAACCGCAGTTTTAGATGGCGAGGTATTTTAGTTTCTCGTCTACTTTTAGGTACCACCTACTCTTTTCTAAAAATAAATTATTTAGCAAGAAATTCCGAAGCCTGCAGAGAAGACAGAAGAAGGAATTCAGTTTTCTGGTTCCAGCGCCCGGTTTTCGACGGATCCGCGTTTTTAGGTTTATGTGACTGACCTGGGTTGCCATTTCCCGCTCCCAAGTTTGTGCTTGTCTGCTTTTGTCCTGCCGACTTCTTGCAGGCTTTAGAAGATACGGTACAAAGCTCAAGATTATTCATCTAGTCAGATTCAGTTCTCTGTGATGATCGTAAAACGGTAAAAAAAAATCGATAAAGGCACGTACGTCACTATTCTAGCTAAATACCCACGAAATATAACATTCATAAATGCGTCTTTTCCCGAGAAAACTTATGAGGCTTCCGCTAGCCTTTCACTATAAAGAATGTTAATCTTTGGAACCATTTGCTTAAAGGATTACCGTAAACGCATCGCATAAATGTAAGTTGGTCTCGCAGCATTATCATTCCGTACAGTGTAAGACTGAATAGATATTTGTGGTAAACGGGGAAGAATCCTTAGTCAGTCGATATGACTGATTATTATGAAACAAAGTCTACATTTTCTTTTTGCAAAATCATTTTTTTTTTTTTTTTCTATCACGAGGAGAGGGACTTGTAAATAAAAAATCGGTTGCTAGAGGGGGTTCACGAGGGGCTAGAAATTTGTGCAAACTTCGATCTCATAAATCTGAGGGTAAGAACATTCGTCTCCATGTTCTATCACTGAAATCTAGACTTAAGTGTTTACGCAACTGGTACAAATGATAATGTAAAACAATGAGATAGTTTCGCAATAGCTGATTTTTTTTTTTTTTTTTAACCCGTAGCCATAATTTAACTTATTTTTATATTACCAAAAAAAAAAAAAAAAAAAATCTTTCGTACTTTTTGTGGCTACTCCTCCTTCCCTCAGTGACGTTAATTTTAATCTATTTTTACCCATTTTTAGCTATTTACGTCACTTAACTTTTGAAAATAAGCCCGTATTGTATTTACTATTGTACTTTACTATTACTATTACTATATTTACTATATACTTCCCCCCTAAGACATTTTATTTTTATTTTTGTCTGTCCTACAAACCTCGACCATAAATTAAAATTTTACTCCCAACCAAACTATTGTAAATTACGAAAAAAAAAAAAAAAACCAGAAAGATTTTACCATACCATACATATAAGGGGAAAAAACGACAGGAAGGGACAAATGTATCTTTCCAACTATAAACAACTATAAAACATTTCCAACTCCACACAATATTTAAATTATACTATAAAACGCAAAATGCATTTTTGGAAACAAACTTGACTAGTTTACTTTATCACAACCATATTTATTTATAAATCTTTTTTTAAACTCAATCTTCAAAGACATAAAAAGTAATTTACTGGAAGATTACAAAAAAAAAAAACACACGAAATATCCACGACTGCAAGGGGCTCTTCCCGTCCTTAAAACTAAATAACAGTAAATCATAACAAAATCATAACACTAGCAAAGATTATTCACAAATGAGGGAAAATCAAATTCACTCCATACAGACACAAGTCCGTCAATCTCGGCCGCTCATTTATTCTATAGGTCAAATCGCGCTGATTATCTTAGTCGGAACGCCTTTTCTTCCTGAAAATATTGTGAAATAAAAAACATATAATGACAAATACTTCTACAGCTTCTCACCTTTTACTTTTATATCAGCTAAAAAAAAAATTCTGTCGGATTGTCATATGCTGTCTGTTTGGGTGTTGACACTTCGCTCCTTTTTTTTTTTGTTTATTTCTTGAGAAGGCCAAGTTCTAAGTTGTTTGTCCTTTGCAGCCGTGTCTTCAAAAGTACAGAGTAGCAAGAACGCCGTTTCACAGGATGCCAAGTAAGAGTTTAATTTGTAAAGGGAAGCAGAGGCGTCATGACTGGGGGGGGGGGGACGCCCCCCCAAAGCCGTCGGCCAGTCGGTGCGAAGCGCCGCGATTTTTCGTCAAAATAGTTGATCTTTTTTCATGAAAACAGTCGGTTTTTCTGAAAATTGGTCGAGTTTTCTTAAAAATAGTCGGTTTTTCTGGAAATCAGTGGATTTTTCGGAAAGCCAGTCGATTTTTTTCAAAAGTGTAATTTTTATTGTTGAAAACAGTCGTTTCTTCTGCAGAAAAAGTCGGTAAAAATTACCAGCCAGTCGGTAAATGCCTCGTCCCCCCCCCCCAAACATTTTGGTGACGCCTCTGAAAGGAAGACCAAAGCTGGGTAAGTAGTGCTCACCAGACGACGCAGTCGCCGTCGTAACATCAAAATTTAAAGGACACCTCGCACTACATAGTAGTTGCGTTTTTGCAGTAACTAGAGTTGCGTTTTACTGAAGTTCATAGTACAGCGGGAGTGGACGCGAACTATAAATAGTCGTTTTATTCCTGGCGGACTACGTCAGAAGGTACGCTGAACAGTTCCCTGCCTCACCCAGCGTACAAACTAGCGGGTCCGCTGGCACTCAGGGACTGCTCGCTGGCACTCAGTGGACTGCCCGCTGGCACTCAGTGGACTGCCCGCTGGCACTCAGTGGACTGCCCGCTGGCACTCAGTGGACTGCCCGCTGGCACTCAGTGGACTGCCCGCTGGCACTCAGTGGACTGCCCGCTGGCACTCAGTGGACTGCCCGCTGGCACTCAGTGGACTGCCCGCTGGCACTCAGTGGACTGCCCGCTGGCACTCAGTGAACTGCCCGCTGGCACTCAGTGGACTGCCCGCTGGCACTCAGTGGACTGCCCGCTGGCACTCAGTGGACTGCCCGCTGGCACTCAGTGGACTGCCCGCTGGCACTCAGTGGACTGCCCGCTGGCACTCAGTGGACTGCCCGCTGGCACTCAGTGGACTGCCCGCTGGCAAATAAAACGACCTGAGGCACCCCGCACCTTCCCAGCATACAGCCCGCTGGCGAATAAAACGATAACGAACAGTCCGCCGTACTATGAACTTCAAATAAAACGTAACTCAGGTGTCTATTACTCTGACGAATTGTTGTTTTCCCAGTTATCGGGTATCTGTTACCCGGGGATTGTCGTTTTCTCCGTCACCCAGCAACATGTTAGCAACCCTGGTATCTGGTAACGAGTAACACTGCTGAGACCGGGACTACCGGAATTCAGTAACCTAAAGAAATAGAAATCGTGATTTTCGGGTTTTTTTCTTGATCAGGTAGTTAGTTATCCCTCTACGATGATGTGCGAGGGATTCAGATATTTCGGTTGCACTTCCGGCAAACCATCCTCACCGATAAAAACAAACAAATAAATCATAAGATCCAACACAATACCAACATAAAAACAATGCGGAACCAACAAAAAATACAACGACATGTAACTAAAATTTCTTACGATATAGTTTTGTTTTTCGCTGAGGACGGTTTGCCAGAAGTGCAACCGAAATATCCGAATTTACATTCATCCCTCGCACATCATCTTAGAGGGATAACTAGCTGATCAAGAGAAAACCCCGAAAATCACGGTTTTCTATTTCTTTCGTAATAGCCTAACCTAGTAACCTAGCAGTGTTAAGGTTACATCCCACCGTTGGACCCCATTGTTAAGTAGGTGTGAGATCGAATCCCACTGGTGAGACCATTGTTAAGATGTTGAACGTGGAGGAAGTTTCCAACCCCTGTTCTTACACCTTGTTGAGAGGATGGACGAGTGGAGGCGAGGTTTAATGAAGATAAGGCTCCTGGGGTGTGGGCTGAAGACATTCTGACACCGTAGGTGCCCACTAGCCCCAGGACCAGTCAGGAAACCGGACAAAAGAGACAAGGGAAAGTCTCAGGGAATTCTATAGCTCAGCCGCAGTCAATCCAGAAATCCCTAATCAAGCTGGTTCACACATCCTAGCGAAGCTGGAATTCACATATCCAGTCAAGCCCGAGGCCTACTAGCCGAGATGGACCATAACGTCTATAGTTAATTTATCTCATGTAAATCGTGTACAAGAGTGTGACACATATAATATAGCACTAATGGGTCCCTAACTAAATATGTAAACTGGTCCTTACCATAAATTATAATACAGAGTAACTGAGGTCTTACTCCGACCAAGGATGAAAGAGAACTCACCTGGCTGCGGATTCATTACGCAGCCAAAATACTTAGAATGAAATGGATCAAAGCCTGACCTCGGATTAGCGAGCAGCTAACTGGAGCTAGGATAAAGACCGAGTGACCTATTGTCACGATGCCGGGAAATTGATGATGGTGATGAAAACCGAAGAGATAGATAGAAAAGTAGGCGATAGAGGGAGGGAATAACTAGGAGGACTATTGCAGAGCAAAGTGCTATGGGATGTCTCCATAACAGCAGTAACCGGTCGTCTGAAAAAACGACAAGAGTGCACTCAGTTACCGGGTAAGAGTAACTCTAGGCTACCGCAAAACCGCAACTAGTATTTCTGCTCAGATGTTCTGTGATAGTTGACCACTTTACAACTATGCCATGCTTCCAGGAAATTACGCACGACTTCGGCTGTTTTTAACCTCTTTCCGTGCTCATTGCATTGGATGACAATCAAAAACCGGTGTTCGGACGGAAACAGCTCCTCGTCAGCTTTACGGCACGTATAAAGAACAGATTTTGGGAAGTGTATTGCGAAGAAAGGAGATAGGACACACTTATGAAATGACGAACCTCAGGAACGAGAATGGATGGAGCTTAAATATAAACATTTACTATCATATAGGTACGACCTGTCCTTTAACTATTTAGTAAATTTAGAAATCCCTTTCTCAGCCCATCTTGCTCATCTAATAAACGTTTCAACCATTCTCCTTCCGCATCCTTCACCTTTACTGCCCACGTGTTTGGTCATGCTGACCGGACCAGACAGCTGAATAGGCGTTCTTGGCAAGAGTGTCGTTCGGGCTGTAGCTGTCTCTCGACTTTGGTCGGTTGTGAGTTCGCGGATCGACTAAAACCAGGAAGGGAAAGGAACGCCAGACATTTCATTTTAGACATTTTTTTTAGACATTTTTTTAATTTCATCAAAAACACATAAATTAAGCAAACAATTTACGATTAGCGGCCACTTTTAAGACAAAAAAATCCTGATTGTGGCCGTAATTCTAACCACCATGAATCCACTATATCATTCCCTTATTACCTTGGGTTGGGGGGGATTTTTTTTTTTTTTTTTTTTTAATAAATACCCTTTCCTCCTATCACACTTCTTTCACTTTCAAATAATGAGATTTAACCATTCTCTTGAATGATGCCAGACTTGCAGCCTCTCTGACCGATTCTGGAAGGTCATTCCAGACACTCACACCTATGTTCCTGAGAACAAATCCTGCTCTTGTTGTGTTTCTTCTCTCGTGAGCTAAATCCTCTGAATGTCGGGTAAAATAAGGGTGATAAAACGAGTTAGTGTTAAAAAAATCATAAAAGTACTCAGGGCTTACCTTATTTACACTTTGAAAAACAAAAATCGCTAGCTGGTAATCACGAAGCTCACCTACGTTCAAAATCGCATTCTTTCTAAAACACTCCGCAGTATTCTGAGAATTTTGAAATTCTCCTATGAGACGCAGCGCTTTGTTGCTTTGTTTGCACTGCTCCCTTCCTCTATTTAGTATTATTTCAGGGGTCGGCAACTTCTCAAATTCAAAGTTCACTATCCCTTCCTCGTTTTAGTATCCTGACATGGGTAGGCATTAAGTCCAGTGAGGGGTCGGCAACTATAGAAACTGTAATTCACCGTTTCATTTCTCGTTCTGACGGTAGGCGACTAACCAGGAAGGGCTTACTAAAACGAGGAAGGGCATCCTAAAACCAGGAGGCTGTCACCAGAATTCGCAGCACTGTCCCTTCCTTTATTTAGTATTATTTGAGGGGTCGGTTTTAAGATTGAGATTTGGAGTCTAAGCTACATTAAAAGGTAGGAGTTGTAAAGGAATAGTTGAATTTTGCTTGGATTGAAAAAATATCGCCTGCGGCGCTCACTTTAGTTTGTCTTGAGTAGATATGTCTGAAACTGGTACCAAGGCTTATCTTCTCTCCAGCGAAGTTTGATATGAACGGCATCGTGTAATTCCTGTTACTTATTTGTTTATTTTTTACAACGGCATTTTCCGTAACGTTTTGAATTTATAATTTTAATATTTCTTGAGCCTGCTGGTGCTGTGTTTTTAGCCAGTCGTATATTTTTTGAAGTCATCACCCCCCATGCCCAAGCATTGAACCGCCCTCCGGGGGGGGGGGGGGGGGGACGGAATTCGGGTGATTGACATTCGCATTTCAGTGTCACTAGCTCTTTTCATCTGCATACCTTTTGCGAAGTTTAGAGTTGCTAGACGTCAGTTGAAAGATTCGACATATTGACAAAACACATGCTTAACCCATATCTGAACTCCATTTTCCTGCCGGACAAGTAGTTCTCTGAAAATCCGGACAAAACCTGAAATTGGGTATAAGTAAAGTTCTTTCTGAAGGGGGGGAGGGGCTTTTCTTTAATATTTATTTTCTTTAAAGCTTCGATTCTCTAGGGGTTAATAGACATTTTGAATCCTTAAACTTTATTCCTTATCGGAGAAGTAGTTCCCCCAGAATACAGGCAAATTAAATTTTGTCACGCATTGTGTACATTTTCAGTCAGTTGGTTGGGGATAAGTAGTGACATAATAACTCATTTATTTCCTTAATAGTATTTACAACTGCTAGCTGCGGATCGTCAACATAACAAACTACGAATCACGACTGATTGATATTTTGACAGTTTAAATTACGAATAAAGTAAGGCACAAACGAAGATAAATACCTTTCGGTTGAGTCTATGGGGGGTTTAAGAAGCCGTGGCTTGTCAGTGTTAGCTAGTCTTCCCCTTGTGTTCGGTCTGGTCTGGTAGTCATTACAACATGTTCAAGGGGTCTGGCGGAGACAGGAAATCTACAAGATCTGATTGTCTGAATCAAGAAGTCCAATAAATAGACTGCCCCTTGCGCTTTAAGCGACCTAGAATAGTATCAGTGATTATAATCCATGGCAAGATAGGTGTCACTGTGTACTTCGGGGGAAACAGTAGCCTACGTATCCTAAAGTTTAACCGAAAAGGGCTGAGATAACAGTCTAGATACCCCTCACTCATTCACTTGAAGAGGTACCCGATGAAAATGCGTACTTCGACACTTCGCTATTCACGAATGATACATTTTCAAATACTGGAATTTCCTTGCCTATTTGTGGTACCTCTACCCTGTCTACCTGTGTTGTACGCTTGATAAAAACGAAGTAAGAAAAATCAGTGGTCACGCAGTGAGCTACCTTCCGCAAGCTGATCACAGCTGCGAGTTAAGTTACTTCCGAATGTGCTAGGACGATGAAACTCGGCTTCAGCATTAGAGACTTGACATGATTGGCTTAGAAATAGTCAGATCCTCGACCAGCCATCGTGGGGGGAGTGGTAGGGAGGGGGAATCCGCAATATTGAGGTATTTATAAATTTCGAACGGGTGACTGGATTTATTGAAACTTGATATTTGGAAAGACCTCGTGTCTCAATGTCCTGTTTAAAGTCCGGACCTGATCCGATGAATGTTTGGGGGTTCGAGGGGAGAACCGTTTTGACATGAATATGAAGAAGCGGACCGGCTTCGGGCACTGTGGAGGGGGGGGGGGTGGGTGGAGAATTCCGATGATCGTGAATTAAGGTACTTCCACATGTGCTACGACGATGAAACTTAGCTTGGACAATTAGAGACTTGACAATATTGGCTTAGAAATTGTCACGTCTCAGGTCCAGTGATCATCCAGCCATCCCTTAAAGTACTAATCCTAACCGCAAAGTACAATAAATACTTTTAGGCAAAATATACATATTCATGATCCCGATGAGCCCATGATCATTTTTGACTGACGGATTTTGCTCAATAATGTATTTTTAGCACCCTTAAAGTGCGCAAGTCAAAAATTCTTTTGACTAAACGATATATATTAATGATCCCCAAAAGCCCATGCTAATTTTGTCTCAAGGGTTTTGCTTACAAGGGAATTTCTTAAAGTACAAGCAATAATTATGAATAAAATATAAATTTCATTATCCCGATGTGCTTATCATCATCATTTGTGCTTTAAGAGTGTTCATTACAGATGATTCTCTAGCACCCCTAAAGCGTGCATCATCCCAGCAAATGAAAAAATAAAATAATTTTTACCATTCTAGTAATTTCCAAGGACGCATGGTCATTCTTATCTCAATGGTTTTGCTTGCAAATGCTCACAACAAGCCCACTAATTGATGAATTCCTAATTTAATTTGTTTATTTATTTGCAATGGCTGTTGGACCTTAGTGTAAATAAAATATCATCTTATCATATACAGAAGCAGACAAGCAGAAACAAAATTCTTGAAAATTCGTAGTGAGAAATTCGGAAAAGACATTGGAAAGTGGGGCTTCAAAAACCGGATAGTGAAACATTGGAATAATCTCCCTGAAAATTTCGTAAATGCCGAAAATATCAATCAGTTTAAAGCAGGTGTGGACCTGGCTGAAATTCAATTTAGTGTACACAGTGTCTCGAGAAATAATAGAGGCGAAAGCCTTTTTACTGCAGTTATATTATTATTATTTTTTTTAAAACAGAAACAGGCATACAATGGCGTCCTTGCTGAAAAGGGTCGAAAATGGTCGAACAAACTGTTCAGCTTACTAGCCCGTTAGCACAGCCGAACCTCTTTTGCAGTAATCTAGGCTAAAGGAATACTTAAATTATACTACTACAGTGACGAATTTTGCTACAGACAGCTACTAAAACGAAGAAATATCAAAGAATCATTTCATGGCTGGTTTTCATGCACTCATATCGTACCCGCACCGACATGTCCCGCTCTCGGGTCAAAATTTGTTTCACTTTGAGGGTGTTCCACCGTACTTTCCGTAGTTAACTACGCATGTCGTCACGGATCTTGGCTTCTTGGCGTCAGTGCTGAACGCATATTTTCGGCAAAATATCATGCCGGCTGTTAGGTCAAGTGACGTCACAGAGATCGCAAATACCACGCTAACTACGCTCCCGAGCGTGGTAAGTAAATAGTACTATTTCGAGACGGTTGGACCGGTCGACGTAGTAACTTTTCACGAGGTTGGAACGAAAATACTAACTAATAGTTACTATTGTTAGAAGGGTGGAACATGCTCTTTGTCTGGGCCGATTTCAGGCGGGAAATTTTTTTGATTACCGAACCTGGTCTTGTTCTCCATGTTTTTCCTACGCAAAGGTAACCGGATGTTCAGGTACACTTCCAAATCGTATGAAAGTATTTTCATGCCTAGAATTCTCCAGCTCTGATTCCAGAATATCCGGGCTAATAATATTTTATCCATCAACAGGCATTCAACTCTTTGTTGTCCTACCTGCACTCAAACCTGTCTCATATCTCTCATCCTGCAGTTTTCTCAAACCGAACTCATTTTCGAGGGAATTCCCAAATGTTTTCTTAATAGTCGGCCAAGTTCCTTGTCGTAATCAAGCTGTAATGAGCCATCGAGAGACAGATATCGGTGCATAATTTCGATGTTTTGCTGCGTGCTTTGTCACATAGTCAGTCCCATCAGCTAGGGACGTTTTGGTATGCCCAGTGGTTAATTATTTGTCTCTGTCATTCCGAATCGAGTTTTTTTCAGCCTTCGTGCACTGAGGCGAACCGAACTTTAATGTTGTAGACATCGTCAAAAGGCGTGTGTTTGTTTCTAATGAGAGAGAAGCAATATAATGAAGAAAATAGAACATAAACCCTTACAGTCATGGTTCAATCATGAGCTAAAGTTCATAATGAATGTGAAGGTATGGGTGTGAAGGTATGGAATCATCTTCCGGAGAGAATCAGGGAGTCGGAGAACCAGTTTTTGTTTAAAAATATTGAAAAATTATTTTTTGGATAGTTAGGTAAATGTGGAATATTTATTTGGAATTTTATTTAAGTAGAATTTCAATATTATTATTAGTGAATGAGGGTTGGGTTGGGTAGGGGGGGGGGGGTTAAAGAAAAAGAAATGATAAGGTTAAGACGAGAAATGTGTGTCATAGTATGTAATAGGTGATTAAAAGTTGTGCACTCCCGCACAGGACAAAACAAGGCCAAAGCTTCTGTGGGATCCCAAACTGGAGAATTGTTTACCTTTTCAGTCCTGCCAGTATCCAACGCCTATCCCAGAGCAAAATAACACTAGGCTATCCTGTCACAGCAGACGCATATAGCATTTGTGTGACAAATCATGTTCAACTCTATTAGGAATCGTAAGGCCGTCGTGACCACGCTTGACCAGACCCCGGCTTACTCTAAATGACGATTTCGATGGATTCCGAATTTCGATTGCCAGTGGAGACCTTACTTTATTTTATCCATCTGACAACTCAATCACCACCAAAGCAAATTTTAATCGTGTACTAACTGGGTTTTGTTCAGGGTGGCTGGGTTCCCAGCTTCGTTCACGTCAGCAGAGGTCAGAGACCTGAGAGGGTAGCGGAGGCCGGACGATCGGTTCGGTTGAGGGATAATACTTCATCCCTAATATGTGGTATAGAACGAGATAGGGTCAACTCAACTAACTATACTGAATTTACTAGCGATCTACATCATTACGGGTTAAACACCGTACACAAAATATAACGTCTATTTGAATGTACACTGGATCACGGCAGAGCCAAAAGTGTCGCTGAATTCCTTCTTATCCAGGGTGTCTGCTCGCCGGAAGCAGTAATTTTCTGCGGGCCCCGAACCTACTGTATACGCGTTGGAATATTCGACAAACTGAAAAACAAACTCATAGCGCATGTACCACTGATCCTTGGACTCCCGGCCTTCGATGATGACCTTATATTGTAATATTTCTTTCAGTTTCGCCCCTGGTGAGTGGAGCCCATGCTCGGTAACATGTGGAGAGGGAACAAAGACTCGTACTGTGAGCTGTCAACTATACCTTGCCGCGTCCAAGCGTGTCGCGGAAGTCCCCGACTCTGAGTGCAGAGGCGAGAAACCGCAAACGTCGGAGCGTTGTTTACTGTCTCCGTGCTCTTTCTCGCGGTAAGTACGTTCGGGCAGGTTGTAAATAGTGCTGCTTTTCGTTATTCACCCGTTGCTTGTCAGAGTAAATAGCATGGGAAAAGGTGGAAGTATTAGTCGCTTTTTTTGTCACCTGTTTGCCAAGCCCATGCAGTGTCAGAAGTTTCATAACACTTTCACAAATAACACCTTTTCTCTTAGAAATAAAGTGTTATGACCAATTTTACACTATTTCGTGCCTAGATCTCCAACAACACCTTCAATTATTAAAAATACTAACGGGAACGAAAGAAACATAACAGATAACATCCCAAAGTGTTATCTGTTGAAACCGCGCATCCTTCTGTTGTCGGTGTGTAACTTCTGACAGTATAGTATTTTTAACTATTGAAGGTGTTGTTGGAGATCTAGGCACGAAATAGTATAAACTTAATTGGTCATAATACTTTATTTCTAAGTGAAAGGTGTTATTCTTGAGAGTTGACAGATTGAGAGCAATCTGTTATGAAACATCTGACAGTGTCGTTCCTTTTCCGTTTTTGCACGAAGCGCTTACTCCTCACCTCTGTGCTCTTTTGGCCGGTTTTTTCACAAGCCCTTTGTCCTTTTTGCCCAGGCAGGCCTGTGAAGAAATCAGCTTGGCAACATCGAGGTGAGTTGACCATCTGGTCAGTGGAGCGGCACCAGACTCTTCTCTGCCGAAATCGGTCAACTTAGCAGAAAGGACAGAGGACTTGGGAGAGGTCCCTGGGATCTCTTTTGACGAAAAAACAAAAATAATATTGTAACAAACTACTTCCGTACTGTCCTGTCACCTTTGGTCATCACCTGTGAGCTCCAGTGAACCAGGATTCGATCCCTACAACCATTTACTCAAACGGCAGGGTAGCGTCAGCAACCATGACATTGAATGTACGAACTTTCTGTGCCTTATCGTTACATGGTCTTCAAATGAGGTTGTAATAGCTTTAAGGGGATGCTTCAGGAGTCAGGAGAAACCTGGGAATGGTTGATCATCGGTAGAGCTTGCAAGATTTTGTTTTTGTGGCACTTGCAGTCTTCGGCTAAAGCGCCATAAATAAAGAACCCGACCTGACCTTGTTCGGGCACTCCAATGTAAGCAAAGACGATGAAACTTGACTCGCATATAAAGGACCCGGCCGGATTCTAAGCGAAAGATTCTTTTCATGTAGACAACCACCTGTGTGGGGGTGGAGGGATTTGGTATCCGGGACTTTGTGACCTGGGTAAGTTGTGAATGGGTGGTCAATTCGAAAGAAACGTGATGGGTGGTAGGACCAGATGCCGTAGATGGTCTTTTTAAGTTTTCTAACTGTATGTTTAGGGACCAAACGGCTAGAGGGACTGAGAGGAAACTTTGAAATTAAACAGGCCATGGGTTCCAGATACGTTATTTTGAGGGCCGAGTCGGATCCAACCACGGTGGTGCTGGTGGAGAGGGTTACGGGAAATATCCGGAAGTGCTCCAATTCGAGTGTATTCGAAGAGGTTTAGTGAAGCTAAGGCTCCTGCGGTGTGGGCTGAAGAAAAATTTCAATTGTTGTGACTACGAACAAAAAATTCGCTAAAGAGAAAAGAGAAAGTGCGCTAGACATGACATTTTGTATAGCAACCGAGCGCTGTGGTGGATCCTTAGGTCTAGGTAAGACCCCCCCGGCGGGAAAAAACCGCCTCCCCCCACCCACCCCCGGCTAAATCCCCGCCAGTAAGTCAAGTGGACTTCTATGGTACAACAATAAAAAATAACGGCAACTAACTGCAGCTTCCTCGCCAAGAAGGGGAAGGAATCGGGAAAAGATTTGTTGGAGGAGACGTTACACTGAGTGGCACGGGTTTTGATCTGATATTTCACTTTTAACACCTCACTGACAACAGCTTAAGGTGAATGCGTGTGTTCGTTCACTTCAGCAGTGTTTTGTCACCATCAACCTTCACTTTCGCTTTACACTCCCCCTCCCTTGTTTATCTTTGTTCTGCCTGCGCTTAACGCATTCGAAACTAAGAATACATACAGCCAGCACTTTTTGCTTCACATACACATACCCTTTGTGCACGCACAAACTTATTCTTACACTTGTTAACTGGATACTGCGTCCAGATATCGTACTCTTATCTATCCGTCAGTAGGTCCATGAGCTAATCTGGGTACCAGGTAATCCCTTGTACTATCCGTGGCTTATGGATTATTTGGGACTAGGAGATGCTTTTGGGATTGTCTTTTTTGTTGATGCGGGGGGGGGGGGGGTCGGAGGGGTGCGTGGCCCGAACCCGGATCCTCGCCTCTCCTTGGCCTCATAGGATCCAGAAGAAAATCACGGGGAAAGTATTGGTATTTTCGCAAAATATTTCTAAACCATTTTATCCTGAAAAGATCGTTCATTTAAGAGTGGTGCCTTAACTTTGTCCTACTGTCTGTCAGCGGCAGCTCCCTGATGAGTTGAAAGTTGTTTTGAGGATCTTATAGTTTAAAATACAGGTTAAGCTCGTAGATTCCTACACCAAAATAAACGATTATTATCATTTCATTTCTCTGGCAGGGTCTTAGATCCAGTCCCTACGGGAGCACCTGAGACGAACGAGATCCCCGACGATTGGGCAGAGTATGATTATGACTCTTCGGAGGTGGAGCCACCTATTCTTTTGGAAAGTTTATTGAAGCTTGAGCCAGACGTCATAACCATCTATGAGTGGCAGCCAGTGGGGTTTTCTGATTGCAGTGCCTCGTGTCTCGGTGGTAAGTTTCTAACCTCTCTGTGCGGTCAACCAGACTGATTGTATCAGAGATACTGATTGTATCTCTAATGACTTACAATAACTTCGGATGGATTCACATCAGTCCGACTAGAGTTTTTTGGGATCCCAAAACGTAAGTGGAGGGATACCTATGACATCTCAAAAGTTGTCCGTCCGTCCGTCCGTCTGTAAGCACGATAACTCTCGAAGAGAATGAGATATTTTGATGTAACTTAGTATGAGGATTTTTTGGGTCAAGGGTAAGGTCGAGTTCGTAGATAAGCTCTGTAGCCCTATATTTGGGGGTGGGGGAGGGGGTTGAAATTAAGGGACAAACAAAATATTTTTAAACAGCTAATGTGATAGTAGGTTATGGGGTAAAAAGACATGCTGAGCACGATGGTGAAAATCATTTGTCGCCGGACATGCAGTTTTTCCGGAATCCGGCCAAAACCGGAAAGTTGGATCGAAGTAACAGTTTCATTTGAAGTTGATTGCATGTTTGATTTAGGCGTAAGAAGACATGATGAACCCGATGGTGAAAACCATTTTCTCGCCGGACAACTAGTTCGCCTGTAATCCGGCCAAAACCGGAAAATATGTTAAAAGCAAAAGCTTTATCTGAAGTTGATTAGATGATAGATTTAAGTCAAAATTTTATTTAAAGTTGATTAGATGTTCTTTATAGGGATAAGGAGATACGCCGGTTTCGTTTCTGAATTTTCTTTTTTTGCTGGACTAGTAGTTCGCTTGGAATTCGGGCGAAACCGCAAATTTGGCAGTAGTATAAAGCAGGAAGTTTCGGTCAGTATCGTCAAAATAGATATGGCTTATAGAGCTGTAGATAGATAGGTAGATAAAATATCTGAACTCGGTTTTCTCTGATGGTTAGCCTGGCGAAGACAAGACCCAATTGTCTGGATCAAATCTTAGATTTTTGGGATCCCATCGACACCTTTGGTCTTGTTCTCTCTGACGATGCCAGACCTCTGGGCATGTTTACCGGTGGCGTGTCGTTACAGGAAAATTAAACTTCATGCACAAACATAAGTAATTTCGAGAACTTGATCTAAACATTTGAAACTTACATAGAGTTGCCGAAGTCTGAAATAGCTTTCAAACAATAAAAAAAAAGAAACAAAAACTCATTTGGGAATAGCGGACCAATGGGCTGACGCTTTTTTTTTCGAGCTTGCTCGAAGTTAGTAGGTCAGCCCTGTTTTCACGGGAAGGTATTGCTGTCGAAAGAAATGAATTCCGGTCTACTTGAAACGATTCTATTGGTGAAGAAGACTAGAAAAGAAGTTTAGCTAGACATGAATTCTGGCCGTCTTGAATGGAATTCCGGTCTACTTGAAAGGAATTCCGTTGGCGCCGTTGGTAAAGAATACAAAAAAAGTCTAGCTAGGTTTTGAAAGTAGTAACCTTCAGTAATGATATAGTTGGATCTGTGCTTGTAATTTTTTCAGATTTTCTACCTTTAAGAAACAATTATTGTTTTTCATATCTCTGTTGTAAACATTGTTCTGTCTCCAAGACAGTTCAAGTTTTTCTATGGTTATAAAACGCTGCATTAACTAGATTTTCTTAGTTCATCCCTATTTGATGAGGCTTACCTTAATCTGCATAGTCTGTTGTAATTCCTGAATAATCACTTTTTTTGTTTTTATTATTAAAACCCTTTTTAATAAAACTTAAAAAAAAAACTTTTTTATTTGAAGATAATGAGTAAGAAATTTCTTTTTTAGGCATTCACCATGTGTTATTCGCCTGTGTTCGCTCCCCACAAAATGTTACAGTAGATGAGAATTCCTGTGTTCAGTCACGACCTTCAGATGTCTATCAAGTCTGCAACGAAGGTCCATGTCCACCGAAGTGGAACGTGACCGAGTGGGAAGATTGTTCCAGTCCTTGTGGAGGAGGAGTCCAGACAAGACAAGTAGGCGTATTATTTTTAGTATCATCATTATTAGTTGCGTTCTTATCTCAAACCTCCTCGCGACTCTCCTCACAATTATCGTATTGCGTTTTTTTTTTAATATCTGATATGAAGCTTTCATATCATTCCTTTTCTTGCGTTTTTTTTTAAACGAGAACGGGGAAAGCTTCGCGAATCTGAAGAACGAGAAGTTGCTTCGATAGTCACTTCTCGATTCTCGTTCTCCATAGTCCTTCCTCATTGGTCAACAAACGGCGGATGTTCTATACGTATTAAGCCGTAAATGGGTGGCTAAATACTCTTAATGCTAACTCTTGCTGATACAAAATCGCCCTGTACCTAGCGGAAGAGTCGAAAGTGGTATCACAGCTGCTCTCAAAGTTCGCCGTGATTGGTTAACACAGGATTGAGTTGTTGAGTCTGAGTCGTTAGTACTACGTTTTCTCGTTCTTCCCTAGGATCACTGGCATGTTTTCGACTTAGTCATTTAGAGAGCGTGTTCCACCCTTCTACAACTATTAACTATAAGTTACTATTTCCGTTCTAACCTCACCAAAAGTTACTGCGCTGACCGTTCCAACCTTCTGGAAATAGTAACTAATAGTAACTATTTGCTTACCACGCTCGGAGCGTAGTAACTACGGATCTCTGTAACGTGATTGGTCGGATTCGCCCGTGGCATGATATTCTGCTGGATAATAGAAAAATTGTTCCAGCCTTGACGGCAAAAATACAGAAGTCATGACGTCATGCGTCGTAACTATGGTAAGTAGGATGGAACACGGTCAGAGTATTCGTGTTGTCGCCAAAAGCAGGGAAGAGAAAGCGCTAATTTGTACGAGAATTAAGAAATGAGAACTGGGAGTTGAGATTAAAAACACAACTAACAGAAACTAACTTAGCATAAAGAGCCTGATAACTGTTGTGATTGGTGCAAAATTAAGGAGGGTATGGGAAAATAAATCCATGATACTTAAAAGTTTTAGGGCGGTGGTGGTTTGCTGCAATCGGGAAGTATGAACTGGGGAAGTGTCTAAATATTCTTTGAGCCCAAGCTGACTTTGAAACATTTATTCAATCAATGTTTACAACGGATACGTCAGCTCTGATTTTTCATCAGCGATATTTCGGCCCTTCTTGGCAAGGGTCCTCGTCAGGCTGTCAATCTTCTTGTTCAACTTCGGGGAAGGAAACAAACCTGTAATAAATAACTGAAGCTTCTACCGACTATAAATATCTTATTAAGGTAAATTATCTTCAAGTACCAGTATAATGAAAAAACTAGTCCTGAGATTTAATTTTTGACAACGACGCTGTTTTTGCTGCATGATTGGGGCGATGACAGAAAAGGGTTTTTTCTGCATTTTGATCAACTTCGGTTTTTTCATTAATAAGGGGCTGAAAACTTAAATATTATTGTATTAATGACCTCGTTCTACGTTTCTATTATGAGTACTTGCCTGAATCTATTACTTTGAATAATCACTGCACGGAAAAACTAGTGCTGAGATTTAATTTTTGACACGGCTGCTGTTTTTGCTGCACGATTGGGGCGACGGCAGGAAATATTTTTTTCTGCATTTTGATCGACTTCGGTTTTGTTGTTAATAAGGGACTGAGGCTTAAATTTTCTTCCCTTAATAACCCCGTTCCACGTTTCCGGTAAAGAGTACTCGCCTGTATCTCGGTTAATGCCTGTTCGGTTTTTCTTTATCTCAACGGCTTCTCGAATGGTTTGATGGAGTCCGGTGCACGTTGCAAGAATTTGGGCTTTTTCAAAATATACTGAATGGGATGGGTTTTCGAAAATATGTTCTGCAAGTGCAGATTTGAAAGTATAGTTATGACGGTGTCCGTTGGAGAGGGCGTGGTCAATTTCTTGCTCATGCTCTGCAAGTCGTTTTCCGAAAGTTCTCTCTGTCCTTCCTACGTAACGCTTTCCGCAATCACAAGGTATTGAATAAATGCCTCTTTGGTACTGATTTGGGACTTTATCTTTTCCGGAGTTTAGGTAGGACAGCAAAGTATTTTGGGTTCTGTGAAAGACTTGGATGTTGTATTTTTTCAAACTTTTGGACAATTTTTCGGTTACTCCGCGGACGTACGGAAGGTAAACGCGGGCATTTTTTTCTTCTACCTCACCATTACTAGTCGAACTTACAGGATCTTTGGGGGATGAATGCAGCTTCAGTCGTCTTCTGATGATCTGTTCAACCAGTTGAATGGGGTATTTGTTTCCAAACAGGACGTCCCGAATGTGGCAAAGTTCGTCATCTAGGAGATTTTTGTCGCAAATTTTGATGGCTCGGTCGACTAGTGAGATAACTACTCCGCGTTTCACATATTCTGGCTGGTAAGAATCATATGGAAGGTATCGATCGTTGTGGGTGGGTTTTCTGTAGACTGCCGTTTTGGCGGACTTTGTCTGGCCAGAAAGAAGAAAAGAAAATAGACGTAAAAAGAATGTGAGGAAGTGCAATAGCCGTAGAAATAGAAGTCATACACACATCCCTTAGTACAATAATAGCACCGAATGCTCTTCGTATTTTATCTTGCACATGTTGAATAAGGATATGTTCCATTCCATGGTATAATAAGAAGGGATTCCAAGATATGGAGCTCTTTCAGCTTTATTAAAAAAAAGAAAAGCAGTCCATCCGTGATCGATCCTTCACTTTCTACGGATTTGTAGCGGGTGAGAAAAGCGGAATGTCTGAGGTTTAGTTATTAAGCTTGAAACGCGGTTACAAAGGAATACAACTTATGCTCAAGTGCTTAAATACCACTTTTTCTAGGTTACATGTATACAGGACGTAGCTGATGGCCTACAGATCGAAGTTCCTGAAGAGAAATGTCCAGTAGGTGTACCGGCTTTGCAACAAATCTGTAATGTTCTGGACTGCCCCGCTAAGTGGCGCGCAGGAAACTGGTCAAAGGTAGGCCCCTTAATTTGAACCCCCACCCCTAAATGTAAGGCTACAGAGCCCATCTACGAACTTGACCTTACCCGTGACCCAAAGAATACTCACACCAAGTTCCATCAAAACATCTCATTCCCTTCGAGAGTTATCGTGCTAACAGACGGACAAATTTTGCAATGTCATAGGTATCCCTCCACTTACGTTTTAGGATCCCAAAAAAACACTTCTGACTAAACGATACATTTTCATGATCCCGATTCCCGAAAGGCCCATGATAATTTGTGACTCGAAGTTTGTGCTTACAGAGAAATTCCTAGTCCCCTTAAAGGACTCATCATCAAAAGTGCAAACAAACTTCCGTCAAAACGACACATTTTCGTGAACTGCAAGGGCTTATGATCATTCGTGCCTCAAGAGTTTTGCTTACAAAGGATTATAATAAACCCAAGATCAGTTGAAAAACTCCCATAGTCATCCTCTGACCCAACTGTGCAAGTGTCATATGAGCTTCTAGCTCTTGTTGTTTGTCCGAGAGACCCACTTTCCGCATTCGCACGGGCGGAGAATGTTCCGATTATCGTCACCATCATAACAAGACCAAAGGTTTCGATGGGATCCCAAAAGTTTAATATCACATCCAGACAATTGGGTCCTGTCTTCTCTAGACTCCTCAAGCATTTTACTACACAAATTCAGAAACAGATTAAGGCCAAATAGCTAATCATCTGAGAAAACCAAGTTCAGATATGTATGTATGTGTGGATTCAGCCTGTGTGTTTACCCCTATAAGTCGTATTTGTTTTGACGAAACTGATCGAAACTTCCTGCCTTAGCTTACTTCTGCCAAATTTCCGGTTTCTGACGAATTCGGGAACTACTTCAAATTCAAATAAATCTTTAACTCATGACAATTTTCCTGTTTCAGTCGTATTTCGGGTGAACTACGCGTCCGGGTAAAAAAAAACAATTGTAATATACGGATTCAGCGTCTCTTCTTACCCCTAAATCGAAAGCTAATCAACTACAAATAAGACTTTTGCTTTTAACACATTTTCCGGCTTTGGCCGGATTCTGGGCGAACTACTTGTCCGACGAGAAAATGGTCTGAATAACCGTGTTCATCATGTCTTTCTACCCCTAAATCTGACATGTAATCAACTTAAAGCTAATCATCTGAGAAAACCAAGTTCAGATATGTATGTATGTGTGGATTCAGCATGTGTGTTTACCCCTATAAGTCGTATTTGTTTTGACGAAACTGATCGAAACTTCCTGCCTTAGCTTACTTCTGCCAAATTTCCGGTTTCTGACGAATTCGGGAACTACTTATCCGACAAAATAACAAAGCTCAAAAACGAATTATCGAACATCTAGTCAACTTCAAAAAAAACAATTGTAATATACGGATTCAGCGTCTCTTCTTACCCCTAAATCGAAAGCTAATCAACTACAAATAAGACTTTTGCTTTTAACACATTTTCCGGCTTTGGCCGGATTCTGGGCGAACTACTTGTCCGGCGAGAAAATGGTCTGAATAACCGTGTTCATCATGTCTTTCTACCCCTAAATCTGACATGTAATCAACTTAAAGCTAATCATCTGAGAAAACCAAGTTCAGATATGTATGTATGTGTGGATTCAGCATGTGTGTTTACCCCTATAAGTCGTATTTGTTTTGACGAAACTGATCGAAACTTCCTGCCTTAGCTTACTTCTGCCAAATTTCCGGTTTCTGACGAATTCGGGAACTACTTATCCGACAAAATAACAAAGCTCAAAAACGAATTATCGAACATCTAGTCAACTTCAAAAAAAACAATTGTAATATACGGATTCAGCGTCTCTTCTTACCCCTAAATCGAAAGCTATTCAACTACAAATAAGACTTTTGCTTTTAACACATTTTCCGGCTTTGGCCGGATTCTGGGCGAACTACTTGTCCGGCGAGAAAATGGTCTTAATAACCGTGTTCATCATGTCTTTCTACCCCTAAATCTGACGGCACTGTCTAGGGAACCGGGAGTCGTACTTTATGTCCTACGGGCTACGGAACCGGTAGTTCTCACGGAAACCAAACCATATGAGCTGCGATTCTGGGATCTGACGTCATTAACTAACGGAAACTTGTACGTGCTGGCTCCCGTTCCGGTAGTAATTGGAAATAGCTCACGGAAACTTCATCGCACCAGCTTCTCGTCCGGTAGCCTCACGGAATTGTGTACTCAGAAGCTAGGGAGCCGGTAGTTGATACCGGAAACTGTATAATTGGAGCTTCTGTTCCGGTAGTGTCTACGTGGATTATAAAACTCACGGAATAGTTTGGATGAGAGCTAGGATGCCGGGATTTTCACGGACTTAGAGAAAATAACATGGGAAAAAATTCACTACCGGAACCCATATATTGAGAGCTAAGGTACCGGTAGAAACTACTATTTGCTTGAAAATGACCAGCTCACGGACACAGATGGCTATGGGCTAGGGTTCCGGTAGTGATGCAAAAAAAAATTGAACTCACGTACCCATGTCAGTGCAGACTAGGAAACCGGAAGCAAATATTTTTAACTAACGGAACCCAACTTCTGCTGGCTGGGGTTCCGGTAGGGCAAACAAAATAAGATGTATAACTGGATTCAGTGAGCTGTACCGGACTCAAAGTCCATATCAGGTCCATATTGACACGCGTCCATGAGTTTTAATTTTAATTTTTGGCACTAGCGGAACCCCAGCTCGCAAGAGCAGGGTTCCGTGCGTAAAAAATATTCACTTCCGGTTTCCTAGTCTACACTGACATGGGTCCTTGAGCCCTATTTTTTTTATTTTCGTCACTACCGGAACCCTAGCCCATAGTCACCTGTGTCCGTGAGCTGGTCATTTTCAAGCAAATCGTAGTTGCTACCGGTACCTTAGCTCTCAATATATGGGTTCCGGTAGTGAATTTTTTCCAATATTATTTTCTCGAAGTCCGTGAAAATCAAGGCATCCTAGCTCTCATCCAAACTATTCCGTGAGTTTTATATTTCACGTAGACACTACCGGAACAGAAGCTCCAATTATACAGTTTCCGGTATCAACTACCGGCTCCCTAGCTTCTGGGTACACAATTCCGTGAGGCTACCGGACGAGAAGCTGGTGCGATGAAGTTTCCGTGAGCTATTTCCAATTACTACCGGAACGGGAGCCAGCACGTACAAGTTTCCGTTAGTTAATGACGTCAGATCCCGGAATCGCAGCTCATATGGTTTGGTTTCCGTGAGTACTACCGGTTCCGTAGCCCGTAGGACATAAAGTACGACTCCCGGTTCCCTAGACAGTGCCAAATCTGACATGTAATCAACTTCAAATGAAACTTTTGCTTTTAACAAATTTTCCTGTTTTGACCAGATTCCGGACGAACTGCTTGTCCGGCGAGAAAATGGTTTTCATAATCGTGTTCACCATGTCTTTCTTTCCCTAAATCAAACATCTAATCAACTTCAAATAAAACTTTTTCTATTAACAAACTTTCCGGTTTTGGCCGGATTCCGGGCTAACTACTTGGCCGGCGAAAAAACGGTTTTCACCATCGTGCTCAGCATGTCTTCTTACCCCATCATCAACTATCACATTAGCTGCTTAAAAATATTTTGCTTGCCCCTTAATTCAATCCCCCTCACCCACCCCTAAATGTGGGCCTACACAGCCCATCTACGAACTTGACCTTACTCTTGACACAAACAATCCTCACACCAAGTTTCATCAAAATATCTCATTCCCTTCGAGAGTTATCGTGCTGACAGACGGACGGCCAGCCGGCCGGACAGACAACATTTGTGATGTCATAGGTATCCCTCCACTTACGTTTTAGGATCCCAAAAACAACTCCTTTTCAGATTCGGTGGGGACTGGGGAGTCGCTTCGAAGGTTGCGGGTGTTGTTGGTTTCAAAACGATTTTGTCGGTACTGAGGTTCGTTGTTAAGTAAGATTGGTTTTGGAAAAAAATACTGTGTGATTTTTTTAATTAATTGAAAATTAAATGAAGTAAACAAAAGTGAAAATAAAGTGGGTCTTAGCCTTTACAGACTAATTGACTACCCGAATAATATAAATTCGAACAAAATCTGTTGTTTTCCCTACGGGGATTCCCCAGGAAGTGACCCAGGGAACGGCGAGAGCGCAGCTATAGGTGGCATCTTCCGAAGCTTGTTCGGACTGAGGCTATGAGACGACCTCGTGTTCAGGCCATGTCATTTCCGTTGTTTTCCTATAATTCCGCTATTTCCTAGTGTTTTAAAGCCGACAGTCAGTGCGTACGGAAGAGAGAAGTCATCTGCGCTGTTGCTTTCGATAGGACAGAGTGGGAGAAAACTAGCAGATCAAACTGTAGTGGCCGGGCACCCAAAAATGTTGGGATGTGTCTACCTACCGAATGCAAACGAAAGAAGTAAGTATTTTTGGCTTTTTCGTCTTTTATCGCCCTTCGGCCAAGTGCCATATAGCGATTGTAATTTCTGCCCGTCAGTCGGTCTGTCGGTCCCGGTTTTGCTAGTTCGGGCACTTCCAGGTAAGCTAGAACGATGAAACTTGGCAGGCATATCAGGGACCGGACCAGATTAAATTAGAAATAGTCGCTTCTCCGATCCGACCATCTGGAGGGGAGTGGCGGGAGGGGGAAACCGGAAAAATTAGGAAAAATTAGATATTTTTAGCTTACGAGCTGGGGATCAAATCTTAATGAAACTTGGTCCATGGAAGGATCTCGTATCTCAGATGTTCCATTTGAATCCAGACCGGATCCGGTGACATCGGGGGGGGGGGGGGAGGTGGAGGGGGAAACCGGAAGTCTTGGAAAACGCTTTCCGCTCCGAATTTCTTGTGATCCCGCGAGTTCGGTGCTTTCTGATGTGCTAGGACGATAAAAACTGGCAAGCATGTCACGGACCGCACCAGATTAAATAGGAAATAGTCACTTCCCCGATCCGACCATGTGGGGGATAGTGGAGGGAGGTGGTAAGCCGAAAAATTGAAGTAGTTTTAACTTGCGAACGGGTGATCGGATCTTGATGAAAGTTGTTATTTAGGATAACCAAGTGTCTCAGACGTCCCACTTTAAATTCGGACCGGATCCGATGACACTGTGGGGAGTTGGAGGAGGGAACCGGAAACTTGAGAAACACTTAAGAGTGGAGGGATCGGGATAAAAGTTGGTGGGAAGAACAAGCACAAGTCCTAGATACGTCATTGACATATCCCGATCGGATTCGGGCACTTTGGTCTGGATTTCGAGCGACCCCGCGAGTTTGACATACTTCCTGATGTGCTAGAACAATGAAACTTGGCAGGTATTACAGGGATCCGAACAGATTGTCTTGAGGATAGTCGTTTCCCCGATCCGACCATCGTGGGGGAGTGGATGGATGGGGAGTCCGGAATCCAGTGGCATGCATAACTTTTGAACGGGTGATCGGATTTGGATGAAACTTTTCAGGTCGAAAGAACTATCGCCTCAAATGTTCAATGTCAAATCCGGGCCGGGTCCGATACCTGTGGGGGGATGGGGGGGGAGCGGAAAACTAAAAAAACGCTTACAGCAGAGGGACAAGCATTAGGTCTAGATACGAAATTGACGGAGCCCGATTGATTTGGGGCTCTGTGGGGGGAGTTGGAGGGGGTTTCCTGGAATTCCGGTAGTCACGAGTTAGAATAGTTCTAGATGTACTAAGACAACGAAACTTTGCAGGTATATTAATGACCCGACTTAATTGACTTAAGAACCTGACACAACAAACCCCCGGAAACTTCCGTTCCTAGATCCGAGCATTTCTGGAGAGCGAGGATATATGGAAATTGACTTCTGCAAATTGCGAACGAGTGGTCTGATTTGAGTGAAACTTAATGGGTGGTAAGAATCGATGACCTAGACATATAAAACATGCGTTCGAACTACATGCGACCACGGTTGGGGGAATTGGGGGGGGGGAGGGAGGCAGAAACTTTCGACATGCACACAAAACAAACGGATGGATGGAATGAGATGCAAGTTCGACAGTGCCGAGTATATACACCATATATTTATTATTTGGCGTCCGGGCTGGATTCGACCAAGGTAGTGGGGGTGGGGGGGGGGGGTACCGGAAATTTGCAGATAGGCTAGGCTCCAATTTCAGTAAAACAAGAGGGGCTTAAGATATACGACGTTTATGTTTCCAAGTCCTCTTCGGCCACAGTGGGAGATTGCCGGAAACTTGGAGGCTCGCATAGGGGTCAAATGAGTGAATCAGTTTAAATGAAACTTGGAATCTAGAGAGAGCATATACCCTAGATGACATATTTTACGGTCCGAACCGGATGTGACAACGGTGGTGGGGGGGGGGGGGGAGGTACCGGAATTTTCCAAAATTGCTCAGATTCGAGTGAAACTTGTATAAAAGGAGATCTTTAGAAATTGACGTTTTTCTTGTACGAATTATTGCGAATTTCCTGTCAGATCGGACGCAACGTACTAAATATAAGTCAACCTATTCGGACAGCCTCCCCATTTTTTTGCGGTGTACCACAATGCACTCTTCTTGGCCCTTTGCTTTTCCGTGTGATGATCAACGAGCTTGCCGTAACTTTTAGTTCGAAGTACGTAGACGACTTGTCCATTTTAGAGATGTGTCGTAGTGGTGTAACAAGCAGTGACCAATTATTGTTAGATAATATTTGTGTTGATGCCGCTTCTGAGCAAATGGTTGTTAACATGGAGAAATCAGTGGTTCTAACAATGTCCTTTTTAAAAAGTAACCCTGTTTTTTCCCCTCACATTCCTCACTCTCAGCATGTTAAGGAACTTAAACTCTTGAGAGTTCACATAACGGCTGATCTGAAGTGGGATAGACAGGTTGAAGTTATGCTAAGGAGAGGTAACATGTCCCTCCGTTCCCTCAAAGTATTAGCCCGTTATGGAGTCCCACCAAAGCATCTCCTAAGAGTTTATCTTTCTTTCATACACCCACTTCGGGAATACTGTTGCCCCGTGTGGCACTTTGAATTGCTCGTGAACAGTCTGATTCGCTTGACAGGATGCAGTTCAGAGCCCTCCTTGTAGTTTCCAAATCCCCTAAAGTACCGTATGTAGACCTCCTTAATACTTATGATTTAGAAACCCTGTTGAAGCGCCGTGAAAAACTTTCGTTAGTGTTTGGAACTAAAATCTTGAATACACCAGCACTACGTGATATCCTCCCCCCAGATTTTTTAGCGGCAAGAGTATGGCCTGAGAGAGTGGTAGCCCAGTCAATACCCAAATGGCAGCCAATTAAACATACAACGATTCGTTACCTAAGAAGTTTTGTTCCCGCTTTTGTCAACCTTTTTAACTCGCATAATTAATTATATATAGTTTTGGATATTTTGTGTTATGTTTGACAAGTCTTTGTTATATCCAAACTAGTGTAAATTATCTTTTTTATATAATTAGTGTTAATGTGGACGAGAACCACCAAATCGGCTTGACCGTTGTATCGGTTTTGAAAATAAAATTGAATTGAATTGAGTCAGAACCAGATTCTGCCACGGTAGGGGGAGATGGAGGGAGTACCGGAAATCGTGCAGCACCTCTAGGGATCAAACGATTGGATTTATTGGGCTGAAACTTGGAAGTTTGAACAGTCACGCGCATTTACTACAGATAATCCGAGACGATGCCGGAACTGCTCAGGATTGAGTGAAACTAAATATCCTATTTCTATTTCCTAACCGCATTTTTGGATGGCGGGTGTATTTTGTGACGTTCTCATCTACTTTCTTGTACCGCCTACTCGTAACAAGTGCCATACGAGCTCGTAGCTCTTGTTTTTTGTGGGGTCTGGCACAGGTGTTTGTACACGATGGCCGTTGCATGCACGCAGATTCTACCCGAATTATGAACAAAACAAAGCCTAGAGCGAATCTCCCAAGTTGATATACGGGCCATGGTGTTGTCCAGACTTCCGTAAAACTCTTCCAGTCGGTAGCGGCTGACATTTCTCGAAGCTCTTTCTAGGGGGACATGTTTGCGTGAATGGCTGTTGAGCTTGACAGAAGATGCCATCCACGCGGAAATGTCACTGGATGCTCCCAAACACCTGATAATGAGCGTGTTCCACCCTTGTAACAATAGTTACTATTTCCGTTCCATCCTCACGAAAAGTTACTACGCTGACCGTTCCAACCTTGTCGGAATAGTAACTAATAGTTACTATTTGCTTACCATGCTCGGGAGCGTAGTAAGCGTAGTAACTACGCATCTCTGCAACATGATTGGTCGGATTCGCCCCTGGCGTGAGATTCTGCTGGAAAATAGAAAAATCGTTCCAGCCTTGACGGCAAAAAGCCAGAATTCGTGACGTCTTGCGTAGTAACTACGGTAAGTAGGATGGAACACGCTCAATGGGTTGAGACCGAGGAAGATGCTATCTTCCTCTACCCGTTTAACACAGCTCGAGGAGTCTCGTTGAACGGGATACACCCTTCAGCTGAATGGTGACGTCATCCGTCGAGCTTTTCACGCAAAATGACCATTGAGCTGGATGAAAAACACCCGTCATAATGACGGGATGTAATATCCAATGGATCCATCCATGGGAAAATATCACCTAGGTTACGGTACCGGGAGTCGTAGCCAGGAGGGATCCTGCCTCTTCCAGTTACGGCGGACAACTTCGGTCCTCTCGCTCATATTTTTAATGTTACCACTATACTCATAAGCATGGCTGGTAAGAGCACTTAACGTCAGAGCTGCTGCGAGTCCAGCAAATCCTAGTCCGAGACAAGTCCGAGTCCTCGAAGAAGGTGTCTCGAGACGAGTCCAGAGTCCGAGTCCGTCAGCTCTGCTTAACCTAGTTGTATTCTCATGATTACTTTCACTCTTAGCTCAAAGCTAAGAGGACTTTAGAATTTTCTAAATTAAATTAGTCACTCGACAGAAGGTGACGGTTTAGTTCCTATTAATTAGTCTCCATTAATAAAGGGTTGAAACTGTGCCGTAATAACTTTGTCGCTGCGTGGAACGACGATGGTTGCCATAGGTAGGTGGTTGGAACACACCTTTTCTGTAGCTTTTGCGTACCTATATTGGCATCCTATTTCAGGTCAGAGAGCAAAGCCGGGACGATTGAGGGCAACCCGCCACACCATAAGTTCTACCAAAAGCCGAACAAGAAAATGGTTCTTCTCACTATAGGTGGCTCTGCAGAAGTAATCAAAGGAACTTGGCTGACAGTGAAATGCCCAGTGAAAGGATTTCCGAGGTAAAGGCAACAACTTATAATTCTGTTTTATCTTAGTTAATTGATTCGTTTAATTCCAGGATATCTTTTAACAAAAATAGTGGTGGATCGTCATACATGGTGGACATCGTCATAAATAATCACATATATGTTACAAGTTTTAAATTTTAAAATCAAATCTCTTTAATATAAAATCTCTTCACCATGCAGCCTTGACCTTACTTAAATTATAATCCTTGTTTTGGGCATAATCAATTTGGGTTCCAGTAGGATGCTAGTTGTCAACATGGTCACAGAGTTTTGCCAGCTGCTATTAAAGGACCCCTCGCAATATTTACTCTTCAGCTCACAGTATTTTAAAATATTTGAATACTTTAAAACTAGGCTGTGCTTTCAGTAGATAACCCATGGTTTTGGCTGTCTTAAGCCTTTTCCGAGACCCGTTGGCTTACAGCGAAAACAGAAACAATTTACATAACCGGTTTTTCTGATGGAAAAACTTCGCGCAGACAACCGTCCACAGCGTGATACTCGTCGATGGTAGCAAAAAACGGCAAGTGAGAAATCAGCGTGGTTTTGTTAGATCGGTTAGAACGTACCGTACGAAATTGGGGCCTCCGGGCTTAGAAATATATGGAGTGATCATGGAAGTAGGTTGCGTTAGCATTATAGGTAAGGCAGGTCCTTTAAACAAGTTATGGCATGTGCTTCTTGACTATACCTTTGCGCTCTCAGCGCGTCGAAACTGTTTGCCAGCGTTGTACACAGTCAAATCAAGTGTTGCGAGAGCAACACTTACGTTTTGTCCCCCTTTTTTTCTTTTTTTTTTCCTATGCCGCCCATTTCAGCTTATTACCGAAAAGTGGTACGGGTCTATCCTCTGCAGCTTTTACGGAAAGTGTGGACATCAGGCCAGATTGATGAATATGATGTTATGTTTTGGAAAGCTCCGTAGACTCTCGCCTGGGGCCAAAAAGGATGGTTTAGCTTGTCCTCGAGCCAGAGCTTATGGTGTGTGAGGTGAAGAGGAGTTGTATAGCCCATGTGAGAGAGGACTATCTGAAGTTGTGCAGCCAAGCTTACGTTCCATCAAACCATGTTTCTGCTTTTGAGTGGAAAGCTCCGTTCTAGCAGGCAAGCAGACAGACACCAGTTGTGAAAGTGCTACTAGCTATTGTTTCTACCCATTTCTGTTCGTGATTTCACCGAGTTCATCATCGTTTTTGGGATCCCAAAACGTAAGTGGAGGGATACCTATGACATCGCTAAAGTTGTCCGTCTGTCCATCCGTCTGTCCGTCCGTCTGTAAGCACGATAACTCTCGAAGGGAATGAGATATTTTGATGAAACTTGGTGTGAGGATTCGTTGGGTCGTCGGACCAGTCGAGTTCGTAGATGGGCTTTGTAGCCCATCTACGAACGGGGAGGGGGTTTCAAATTAAGGGGCAAACAAAATATTTTGAAACAGCTAATGTGATAGTCGATTATGTGGTAAGAAGACATGCTGAGCACGATGGTGAAAACCATTTTGTCATCGGACGCGTAGTTCGCCCGGAATCCGGCCAAAACCGGAAAGTTTGTTAAAAGTAAAAGTTTTATTTGAAGTTGATTAGATTGATTAGATAAGATTGATTAAATGTTTGTTTAATGGGTAAAAGGACATGGCAAACATGATGGCGAAAATCATTTTCTCGCCGGACAACTAGTTCGCCCGGAATCCGGCCAAAACCGGAAAATTTGTTAAAAGCAAAAGTTCGATTAGATGACAGATTAAGGGGTAAGAAGAGAGGCTGAGTCGGTATATGACAATAGTTTTTTACCCAGACATATAATTATTCCGGAATCCGGTTGTAACCGAATTTTTTTTTTAAGTCAAACTTTTATTCAAAGTTGATTAGATGTTCTTTATAGGGCTGGTTTGTTACGCTGGTTTTGTTTCTGTATTTTTTTTTTTTTTTTTTGGACTAGTAGTTCGCTCGGAAATCGGCAGGAAGTCTCGGTCAGTTTCGTCAAAATAGATATGGCTTATAGAGGCATATCTGAACATGGTTTTCTCTGATGATTAGCCTGTCCAAGACTGGATCTGGCGAAGACAAGACTCGATTGTCTGAATCAAATATTAGATTTTTGGGATCCCATCAACACCTTTGGTCTTGTTTAGGACTTGGGATTGCGGTAGTTAAATGGTATTACATGTGCCTCTTAAACTTTAAAGTATTCTAATGGCTAAGGAAATTAGAGCTTATCCTTCGCTAATTTGTAAGTCGTGACATTCAAAGTTGACCTACGGCAAAAAGTCAACTTTTAAACTAATACAGATAGAATTTCTTTTTCAATGGCAATCGATAGCGCTTTAAGGTGACCAAAGTAGAGGCCACACAGTCAGAAGTTTCATAACAGACAACACGAGGGTGCGCGGTTTCAACAGATAAGGCGTATAAGATAACACTTTGGATGTCATCTGTTGTGTTTGAAAACGTTATGCATGAAATGTTATGCACAAAAAGCTTTGTTAGGAAGATAAAAAGCATCTACTGACTTTATTCCTTATCATCACGATGTCGGAAAACTCAGTAGCTACTTCTTTGCTGTTTTTCGGTTCTTCCTGGCGGTAACGCTTATTTTCCATAACATTTGAAACACAAGAGATAACATCTGAAGTATTATCTGTTACGCATTATCTGTTAAACCGCGCATCCTCGTGTTACCTGTTATGAAACTTCTGACAGTGCATCCATTTTTCGGTACAAAAATTCCTTCATGAGATACATCATTTTGAAAATTCTGTGGGGATTGACAACTTCAGTAGTAAGGTAAGGTACACAATGAAACCAAAAATAGGCCGATCCCAATCGTCCAGGATAAAATGGTTCTATTCTAGGTCCAAGATTAAGTGGTTCAAGGATAACTCGCGGATAATTGATCAGGACCGGATCGAGGTAACTCACTCTGGTAATCTACTGATTTACGACGTTATGGTCAAAGATTCTGGGATCTACAAGTGCAAAGGTAAGGTAGCCTAGGGCTCAGACGCACTCTTCTCTTTCTCTCTCAACAATAAATGTATACTTCTCTCAGTTACACAAAAAGTCTCCTTTGTCAACAAGATGGTAAGTTGATGACTACCGGACGTGATGATGCTGATCACCTAGCCTCGTCCAGGTAACAAACTATGTCACAGTGACGATTCGACACCCGCCATCTAATAGCAATAACCTGAACGTATTGTCTAGATGGCGTATGTGCTTACGCCTTGGTTGGGAATGACAACGGAATTGGATGGGGCCCTCTGGGGCAAAACACATGGTCAAGCTTATACTCGATATATCCAGAAAAAGAGGGTGAGCCCATTTTCTAAACAGAATCAGTTCTAGAAAAATGGTTCTTCGTTGAGACTTGATGCCAAGCAGTCCGTAATTCGGCCATACAGAAGAAAGGGGGAGACGTGCTACAAAAATACAAAATAGGTCCGACTGCCCCTCCTCTATTTGCAACCGAGCAAGTGCCGACAGTCACTCTCGTAAACAACAGTGGAAGTTTTGCTCCCGTCGAGTTATATCTCGACGAGTTGTAACACACTATAATGAGCAGTTCTTGTCGAACAAGGTGGAACACACCGTCACGAGCTAAAAGTCTGAATCCTTCGAGAAGGGTGTCGACGTAATTGTGTCGGAATTCCATACACTCATGACGTACTTAGTTACGTCGCGGGATTTAGGACCCAACATAAGATTTGATTTTCCCTTGGTCGTTTTATAAATGTAAACGGGACCGGCGCCTCTCTGGCCGCTCGGCTCTCTATAGATATATTAAAATATATATTCGCCGATAGGAATAATCTTCAAGTTTTCGTTCACTGAGGTAAAATAGATCACATGGGTGTTACGTCACGCTTGCATGGAATTGCGATACAACTTAGTTTAGACCTCAAGAAGCGGTTGGGTAAGGGCTGGGAATCACAACCCTATAGGGGATGAATCGTGCTCCTGAGGCAGCAATCCAAAGGTAATCATCACCACCAAAGCAAGCTACTCGTTTGGATTCTAAATCGTTATTGCTTGCAAGTGCAGTTTGAGTGGTTTAAATACTATTATACTTAATTATATAATTATATTGTTTATATTTTTTTATTTAAAAATTAAAAGAGCTCATCCCCTTATAAATAAACAGTTACTACCTTCTCTAAAAGAAAATGTAGTCAACCATATATAATTGTCCAAATTATTTCTAACAACAATTAAATCTTTTCTAAATATTATGATACATAAACTAGCAAATTAAAAAGATCACAAATTTTCTTTCGTAGCCTGTACATTTCCCTAAACGTTCGTCGTCTAATTTTGTTGTGTAGTAGTGCTATCCACGCTGACATGGTGCGCTGACTTGTACGATTGTCGTCCTTTCTTCTTTCCGTGACGCAGGCTGCTGATATTAGAGAGTTTTCGGAAATAGGCTTGTTGCTCGCGTTAGCACCTCAGCTGACATCTAGTGGGACGTACCGGAAACTTCAGTTTTCGGAACGCCAGCATGTCAAGAAGACCAGCAGCCAATTACATGGAAAAGAAACACCCTTGTACAGTGTGTACACTTTACTTACTTTATTCTTTCCAATCCAATCCAGAAAAAACTCTACAGTGTGGCTTTTTTCAGATTTCACGCTTAACAGTCCAAGTATGTGATGCCAAAGATAGTGTCCACTTTTTCGAACGCTAAATTTTCACCTCATTTGTCATCAGCATCATCACTGTCGCATACGGTATTTAGGTCTCACGCAAGTTTCCGAAAACTCTCTATTGTCATAAACTTTTCATACTGGAGGGCATCCATCACAACCCACTCCCTCCTCAGGAAAGTCGGCACTGCACCAGTCTGTCAGTTAGGATTGGACAGGAACGTCCTGCAAAAACGAAGCGATTCCCCGAAAAAGTGATTAGCAGGATTACGCAAACAGGATTTGGACCCTTGCGTGTCACGTTTCTTTCATTTCAGCGGGGAAAGTCTTCGATACAATCGCCGTTCGGGTTAGAAACAAAAGCAGCTTCTCAAAAGCGGTGAGTAACAGTCATGTATTTTTTGTCTTTTTTTAAGGTCATTTTTAACATTGGATGTTTTGTGACTAATTGGAGCTCGTCACACTGCAAGAGTTCAGAACTTTAAAAAAAAAAGTCTTGCGCTTTTGCCACTGGGATTAATATTGTCTCTACTAAGATAAGATTATTTCTAATTCGGATCAATCTTATGCCAGTAGAGATAAGATTAATCCCAGTAGCAAATACAGCAATTAACTTTAATCCTTTCTCGGAGAAACGTTTACAGTGATTCTGGCGCTTTTCTAAGATCTAGAAATTCCTATGCAATGCTAACGGCTGTTAGACGGATTCTTGCATTCTCCGTGCTCGGCAATTTTCGAGTCGGATTAGGCTCCCACGTATCGTTTCCAAGGAGCTGATTCGTTAGCAACACCGGTTTTGCAAGTTTCTCCGTGTTTCTCTTGGAAACTAAGGGGGCTGCGCGAGGCTAAAAACAGTGTAATCTTTGGGAAAGTAGTCATGCATGTTCGGCAATTGGGATAGAAAATGTGTCAACTGCTTACTTATGCTTTAAAGGACCCATCTTACTTATTCTGCCTTTTATAATATACTTAGCTCCCATATGGAATTATAAGCTTCTAAAATCCCCACTTTTCTCAATCGTTTCGTTTCGTAACTATAAATTCTTAGCGCTTTTTCGGCGTTTCCGAGTTTTCCCGTCACCCAACGAAAAGCTTGCCGTAATCTTCAATGTACGCTGACAACTCTTTCACATATAAGGATGTGACACTCTCCTGTTTATTACTTCTTTTATTTGCTTGGTTTTCCCACTTCTTAACCAAGGCACGGTTCAGTTTTCAAATGTTTTGCGCCCAGCAGCCGCGTCGGAGAGCAGGAAGGCTGGATATACTCGACAGGCGCTAACAAGAGAATCGCTAATTTTAAGTGGGAAGGAATGGTATTTCCAAAAGAGTTTTTTCTGATTCATTTCATAGGGAAGAGATCATTTCTAGTAAGAGTTGTGCTTTAAGGTTATTTTATCCAAGCATTGCAAATAAAACGCAGTCGAAGAATCGACCTGGGACGGGGCTGAGAATCGCTGCTAGATCAAGTCTTCGTTGACGGGGTCGTGTCCGACAGGGCTCTGGCAGTTGTCTGCTGGCATAGCAAACACCGTAAAAAGTTTCTCCGAGAAAGGATTAAAGTTAACTGCAGTATTTGCTACTGGGATTAATCTTATCTCTACTGGGATAAGATTAATCCGAATTAGAACTAATCTTATCTCAGTAGTGACAATATTAATCCCAATAGCAAATACTGCAAGATTATTTTTTACAGTTAATAAAACGAATTTGTCTGACAAAACCAAGACAAGGCTAAATCTAATGCGGTTTTTTATTCTAGGACCTTGAACTATGGTGTTCTCGCGGATTAGCTTTGTTGTTGTTGTTGCGCCTTCGCTGACTTGCCATTTTACTTTCCAATCATATAGTGGATTCAATTTTCACCCCACTTTCCAAAACTAGTGGATCGCAAAAACAGCGCTGGAAAGCGAAGCAACTTGTAGCCAAGCTCGCAAAAATAGCTGGCACATAAACTTATAGCCATGCCCGAGGCAGGCCCTAAGTACCGCATAAGATCACAGAAAGTCGTCATGAAGTGAATTGTCCATGCTGTAGCCTATTGCTATGCTTTAAAGTGCGAACCCACGATAAGGATTTCCCAGACCGATTTTCTTCACTTTCGTCATAAAGCTGGACAAATCTCAACTTTTCCATATGGAAGTGATGATGGTGCCGAACATCCGGGCAGGAATTCCAGTCCGGGAGCCCCCGATTCTGATCGTGTGTTCGCACTATTACTGGGTGAGAGCACCCACAGGGTGATGTGCAGCCAAAGAGAGCGCCCCCAGGGTCATGGCAGAATAAGGTGTAGCCATGAACTCAAAGAGGGTCGCTACCCAGTGCTACCACTTCTCCTGATTTATCCGGAGATCTACTGTTTTTTTAGGGCTTTTACTGATTTAGTTTTGAGTCTCCTGATCTACTGATTTTCTAATGATTTTTCGCTATTCTACTTAATTTTCTCCGGATTTTCTTCGAACGGCTATATGTTCTTAATTATTTTGTTGTACAGCCTCGCCTGGAGGCTGGAACTAATCACCGAATTCATGCGTTTCTGTTCGGCACACACATTGATTTTATTCTCGCTGAGCATTCATATGCTTTTCAAATGAGCAACCTTAAGCTCGACTCCTTGACGGAAGGCTCTATATGGGTAGGCTACCTTGTCTTCGGAAGTGGGCTTCGAGAGGCTGGGTTAAGAGATCTCACAAGCCGCATCTCAAAACCATTTTAAATGGTGAAATCAAGTATAACCGCTACAGAGTCCGTAGATTTACTGCCGAGACAGTTAACTACTTTCGGGTTCTTCCTTTTTCTTTTTTTAGTTTACTATTATTTAGCTCGCATAGCAACTTTAAAAAAAAAAAATCATTTTTTTACTTCTACGACAATGGGTTAATATTCCCACCCAGTGACCGTAATATTTCCTTGAACTCTTTATTTATTTATTTGTTATTTCCCGAAAACGGTAAGCTTGTCGCTATAACTATAAAATAATATAACGTGACCTACTCTTTCCAAAACAAAATGTTCATACTAACTTTAATCTATTCTCTTAATTTTCAGTACCTTCCAAAAGTTCTATTTCGTTTTTACATACAAGTCTTATTTTCATCAATAATTTGTAGCCTATACGTTTACTTCCCTGTCCGTAGATTTGCAAATCATCACAGCCACTCACAAGAATTTCAATCCCAACCAATCATTACATGAAAAGTAATTCCACCAGACACAAAACCACGAAAAGTACAAATAGATTTCAAAATCATTCCGAACTGCAATGTTTACTTTGTATCTATGCTATAAATTATAATTAAATTATTTAAGATTTTGTTTTTATTTAGTGTTTTTAAATATAATTTTCTTTCGGTCCCTATACATATTTTGTTTTATTTAAATAAATTTCTGAGCAATTAATTTTAATTTTCATGATTCGTTTCCAGGTTTCTTGTACTTTGAAACTTATTTCAAAATCAAATCTCTTTTAAAATCAAATCTCTTCCTCCATAGGGTTCCTTTCCTTACAGCTATACTCTCAATATTCCCCTCTTTGACAAATAAAATATAAATACAAATCTCTTCCTAAGAAAAATCTCCTTAGAAACTTCTGATTTCTAGAACATCTCCTTATAAATGTCCTGTTTTCTTGAATTTCTGAATCTTCTGATTTTTGAACTCCGTCTACGGATTTTCGAAAAAAGGTGGTCGTGTGTTGACCCTGAAGCATGCGGAACTTGTGCGGAACCGCTACCTGATCCGCCGTTTGTTAATTTCCGACCCATTTCTTTTAACAGTCATTCGCCAGTACTGAGCGATAACATTCGTAATTGTTATTCGCAGGTATTGGTAAGTGGCTCGCTGTCTTTATTTTAGGCTTTCAATTCTTCAAAAAAAAATTTAATTTTCGGTTTCTTGTTGGTTTTCTGCTTTGGTTTGGTTTTGTTGGTTGTCGATCTGGTTGATCTTCATCCTTGTTTTGGCATTTTTCCTCAAAATTTTCTGTCTGCGCTGAAGAAGGGAGGCGGTTGTCCTCCCAAAATATTCGCCTTTTATCTTAGTATATTCGTTACGAAAGAAATAGAAAACCGTGATTTTCGGGGTTTTTTCTTGATCAGCTAATTATCCCTCTAGGATGATGTGCGAGGGATAAATATAAATTCGGATATTTCGGTTGCACTTCCGGCAAACCGTCCTCAGCGAAAAACAAAACAAAACTAAATCATAAAATCCACCACAATCACAACAGGAGAACGATGCGGAACCAACAGACAATAAGACGAGATGTGACTAAAAACCAGAAGAAAACGGTGGGGACGCAGATAAAAATAAAATAACGAAAGATAAAATGTGCGTGTTAAAAATGTATATGTACAAATCTGTGATTATTTACAATTCTGAGCTCTGTTTATATTTACAATTTACCATCCGTCTGGGAAAGCGCAGAAGCTTTCACCCAGAAAATGGCCCACTCGAAAAATCCATTATACGTTGACCACAATGACCACTATTGATAAAATCTTGCACAAAACTCATATTCGTTGGCCTTTACAAACATATATTCGTTGGCCTTTACAAACCCCATTTTCGTTGGTTTCTTCGTTGATTTTTTGTGTTGTTGACGCTTGAAGCCCTCTCCTTTAAATTGTGTTCTCCGAATGGAAAATTACCTGTCCATGATCCCATCGACGTGATTCTAAATTAGTGAACCTTTTTGGAAATATTTGTTGAGTGTTTTGCCATTATTTTATATTTCTTTATCCTTTTTACTGCACTTACCCCCTTCAGCAGTGCGTCATAAATCCTTCATTAATTCATTCAGAGACATAGTTTCAGTGCATGACCCTTTTTTCGGGCCTTTTGTTTTTTCATTTCCGTATTTTGCTTGTGGTCGTAAATGATTAGATTACATTTTTGATTAGATTAGATTATTTTATTGCTAAATTAATAACCCATCATGATAGATAACCGCCCTCGAGAAGACATAAATGCCCTGGCACTGGGCGGTTACCACAAACTACTTCAACTTAACTTAAACAATAACTTAATTTCATTTCAACACTAATTAATCAATTTTTGTTCCATATAACACACAAAATAAAGAAGAAAAAAAGAAGAAGAAAGAAAAAAGAAAGAAATAAAGGTAATAAAAAAAGAAATAATAACTTATACCTTCAATCTCTGATCCGTGACTCCTTAACCCTCCAACAAAAATTTCTTTACTCTTTCTTTAAACAGCTGTTGGTGTTCAGCCGCCTTAACACTGTCTGGGAGTGAATTCCATACCGCCTGGCCCAAATGTTTAATTAAAAAGCCAGTTCGTCTACCACTTCTATACTCCGTCACCAGATTAGTAGCATTCCTTGTAAAATACTAATGCAAGTCATTTGTCTATACAAATCTAGAAACACAGACAGACACACTTCTTGCAAACACTGGTGCATGGCCTTTTTTCGGCCTTTTCTTTTTTCCTTTCCGTATTTTATTTGTGGCCGTAAATGGCCACAATGGTAAATGGCACTCTGCAATCTTTGTAATAAACCTTTGTTTCAGCCGAATCCAAGGCAGCCCTCCTACAATGAAATCCCGCAAGCACTGGAAGCGATGAGTCAGACGCTAGATCTTTCATTAGAAGATCAAATCAGTTTGGCAATCAATAATCCTGGTTCAAAGGAATATCTTGAGAAATCGCTGTCAAAAGCACTTTCATCCAAAGGTAAAGCATATCATTAGATAATAGGCTCTCTTTCGTCAGATCGACAAAAAAGAGGCATGGGACGGCACGACATAGTATATTTTTTCAGTTGTTAACTATTCTGTCCATGCATATTTCAGTAAGTTACTTAATGCTGTAATGCCGGCAAAGCTACATCAGGGTCATGTTATCCCCATCGCTATTCGAAATGTGTTCAAAGCTATAAATCAACTAAAATCTTCGTCAGTGGGTGTTGATGGTATTGGTATAAACCATCTGAAAATTGATTGCCCGCCACTTCTGTGCCATCTTCAACTGTTATTTCAAATGTGCTTATGTTCTTCGCTGGTTCCGGACAGGTTTCTGTGTGGTACAGTCAGTTCAGTCCTTAAACGTGGTCAGTCTCCGTTTGAATGTTCTTCTTATAGGCCAATTACTGTTTCTTGCAATCTAAGTAAAGTTTTTGAATATCTGCTTCTTCCTTTTCTTAAAGCACAATGGACACTTCTAATGCTTTACTTTGTATTAAATGCTTCACAAATAAACATTTCCGACTTCCTTTAGAAGGCGCTACGAAAATCGGCCGTTTTCTTGTTATCCCTTGTCTTTACCTCTCTGGCATTTCGGAGATCCAAATCTTAAGATCTGGAATATCGTGGCAGGAAATTCAAAAACTCTTAGCAATGCTTGATAGAAAAGGATATATTTGAGATGTCACCAAAGTCAAGCCGCAGGTGCAGTTTACCTGATTGTTCTAGTGTTTCGTCAGAAGTTCCATGGCTTAAAGTGGCTATTAAAAGTCCTTCTTTGTAGAATAGTGTTGTGAAGCTTGATTAACTTGCTTTGTAAAAATGTACCAGAATATCCAATAAGCTTATAAAAAATAACTTAGCTACAAAAATCATTCAAAAACAAATAATCTATTCAAATCTGAATTATACAATCTGATTTATGCATAAAATAAAGATCTACTAGGTATTTCAAGAAACATCACTTTTATCTTTGTCCAAGCTAGTAAATTGAGCACGTACTGGCCCAAAAAATTACGCTTTGAAATATCACAGAGAGGAAACTGTTGAAAAAGCTGCTGATCTAGGGGGTAAGCATTGTTCCTAGGTTGTTACAGAGTGGGATTGGGGTAGTTTAATGTGCCCATTGAACTTTAATGATAATGTTAACTTTGGGGAAAATCAATTCGGATTTCAGCCTGGTATCGGATGTCAGCATGCGCATCGGGCACTTTCTTCTCTTCTCATTGATTTATCTAAAAAGGGTTATAGTCTTCACATTTGTGCACTAGATCTTTCTAAAGCTTTTGACAGTATTGTGCATTCTCAAGCTCTTTACTCTCTTTGCAGTAACGGCATTAACCTTTCCATTATATTTCTTCTTCGTTATTGGTATCGTAAATCTTACCTCCGAATAAAATCTAATAGTTCTGTTTCAGCTTCAAGGATTCCTGTCCGTTGTGGTGTAAGACAGGGTGGTGTATTTTCTCCTAGTATATTCAAAATGTGTATTTCTGATACGCTTACAAATATTTCTTCTTCTTATCTCCTTGGTTTTTCAAATGTTTCATATCTTGCTTATGCAGGTGACCTTCTATTAATTAGCCGATCTAAGAGCGAGTTGTCGCGTTTGGTTCAGAAGGTTTCCTCTTCATTTTCCAATATTGGACTCTCTTTAAACGTAAAAAAATGTGAATATCTGTCTTTTAACTCCGGGCCATCCGCGTCTCTAAATTGCTTGAAGTTTTCTATTCCAAGTGTTGATTCTATTCGGTGGTTGGGTATTACGATTACTAAAAATATTCGTTCTTTCCGATCCCGGACGGTTTCCGATTGTAGACTAAAAATTCAACTGGGTTATTCGAAAATTGTTGCTAACAGGGGGAAATACAATCGGAAAGCTCCTGGCAAACTATACTCTTCCTTCTGTGACCATTCTATTCTTTTTTTATTTGGTGTCTATCCTATTTTAAAGAAAAAGGATATTAAAGCTATGCGATCCTGTTATTTTCGTTTTTGTAAATTTCTTTTTTTTCTCCCTCCTTGGCAAAGAAATTCCAAAATTATTAGTAAGTACTCGCTACCGGATATCACGGAGAAATTGTCTGTTCTCCACAGAAAACTGTCCGAAACGGCGTACGCGCGTCTGTCGCCCTCTCATGGGCTTATTCGTCTGTTTGATTCTTAATTAGATTTTGTTTGTATGTGTAGTGTTTTGCCTAATTATGTCCTCATATATTGTTTTGTACTCCACTGTTTTCGTCTTCTACGATTTGTGGGTTAAAAATAAATTATTATTATTATTATTATATGAGGCACAGATACTAAATCAATCAGTCAAGTTTATTCCAAATAGCTAAAAGCTATAAGTGGAATACAAATTTATAAAATATGCACAGACACGAAACAAATTAACTAATATACTTGCAAGATTTTACCAGAAATAAATGATGGGATGAAACTACGTAACAATTGGGCAGAAGATTAGCAGGATATGAAACAAATTGGTTGCCAGTGTTCCTCTCGGACGGACGCACGGAAGACGGGGGGGGGGAGAGGGGAATAAATTGGTCATCTGGGGACAACAGATTATCATAAAAGAGTAATAATATTAAAATAATATCATAAAAGAGGTACCAAAGTCAAAAGGTCTCTTTTCAGGGTCCTGAGTGAGGGTCAGGAACCCATGGCTTCGGAGTTACCAACTTTCCTATACTTGTCAACTTCTACTACTTGCTAATCTATTTTTATTACTCCTGCCTCCTGCGTCATGCTGTACCGTGCCTCTTTTTAGTTGATCGCCTCTTTTGTATATTTACTTACGTGGTGGTGATTCCTATCCTAGAGCCCCGTTCTCAAGCATCACAAGCACAGATGCCTAGGCATTAGCTGCGTTTTTGCCGCCATCCAGTTAACTGACCTACAAGATTTCCAACTCTAAAGGCGTATTCTTGCCGTTCCCCGAGGACTCCTCGGGGAATCGAAGGGAACGGCGAGAATATAGACATAGACATAGACATTTTTTTAATTTCATCAAAAACACATAAATTAAGCAAACAATTTACGATTAGCGGCCACTTTTAAGTCAAAAATATCCTGATTGTGGGCGTAATTCTAACCACCATGAATCCACTATATCATTCCCTTATTACCTTGGGTTGGGGGGGATATTTTTTTTTTTTTTTTTTTTAAATAAATACCCTTTCCTCCTATCACACCTCCTATCACACATAGGGAGTCACTCCACGAGGACTCCGCGTAGAGAAAACAGCGAGAACACGGGGAATGCTTCCAAAACGGATTTTGTTCGAACAGTAAATATCCAGATAGCGAAACTTGTCTGGATCCACTTTATTTTTGGTTTTGTTGATTCTTAATATTTTTAATTAATTTTACATTGCACCAACACCAGTAAAAATTGATTCCCCTCCGAATCTGAAGGGAGTCCTTTCTGATGATGGTGATGATAATCGGAGCATTCCCCGTCCGTGGGGACTCGCGAGAATACGGGGAGTGAGTCCCCGAGACAAACAAAAACGCGGGGACTCCTCAAGTGGAGTCCTCGGGGAACGGGGATAATACGCCTTAAGTCGTTTTCTTCCTTCGGTTAACCGACCTAAGTTTTTATAAGCTGTTTTCGGCTCCGTTTGCCGGTCGGTTAACCGACCTGTGGACTGAGGCGGGAGCTCCGTCCAACTGACCTACGCTGTTGCCACGGCGCGAAATTAAAAATTCTCATTGGAGAGATAGGCGCCGCGACGGGAAGACGCCATTTTTTCTTATAAGCCGTTTTTTAGAGCTCAGTCGAACCGACCGGCAAAACGAAAAAACGGTCAATAGTGGCAAGTAGTTAACTGACCTATGGAGAAAAGGCAAAAAACGCAGCTATTCTCCCACGCACATGCCTAGGCATCTGTGCTCGGCCAGGCATGTTTTTGACGTGGTACCTTTCCCTTTCTCTGCAATTGTGTTCTATTCACTTTCTTTTTCCGAGTGAACTTATATTTTTTTTTATATTTACGACACTAACATATTAGCAACTTTACATCGTAAGGTAGTGAGAGCAACACTTCCCAAGCAAAATCAGCCAAAAGAAGCTCTTGTTCTTTTCTCGATAAGGGGGCAATTGGCTGTCATTTTTCGTAAAGTAGCCTACTGTTTTGGGCAAATTAGTGGATCAGTGCCAGCAGGATACGACCCATCTTTAAAAATAAAGTGTCACTAGTTTATAAAAATAAATTTGAAAGTCAAAACCTGTTTCTTTAACTATTGCTGATAGAGACTGTTTGGAGGGTCAAGGAATTCCAGACATCGAGCACGATGTTGAATAACAGCAAGCTTTTTAAGGTTTTCTGGAGGGAAATTAGTTCTTAGTCTAAAAATGTCGTTTTGGGAAGTTTATCAGGGTTTCTGTTTAAGAGCTTATCGACCAAAATATGTGAGACTTTCTGGGCTACTCTGGAATACCTGTTCTAGGCGGTGGCCGAGAGAACACTTGGCTACAAGTATTAAACCAAATTTACGAAAGTCCAAAACTGGACCAAACTGGAACTGAACCGAGGCCTCTCCCCCCAAAAAAAGTCTGGGTACACTCCTAAACAAAAAATAGTAAAAGTCCATCGTGCTCAGTAGGTTTGCTTCGTAAAAAAAAATTATATTCAAACAATGTTTACAACGGATACGTTAGCTACGATTCTTCATCAGCGATATTTCGGCCCTTCTTGGCAAGGGTCCTCGTCAGGCTGTCAATGTTCTGGGTCAGCGTCGGGGAAGGAAACAAACCGAAATGATAAGGTTAAGACGAGAAATCTGAGTCATCGTTTGTAATATGTGATTAAAAGTTCTGCACTCCCGCACAGGGCACGGTTGTGCCCTTCTTGGGAGCGTTCTTTTTTTTTTTTTTTTAAGGAATGTTGAAATAAAAAAAATAAAAAATGAATTGAATTGTAATAAATAACTGAAGCTTCTACCGACTACAAATCTCTTATTAGGATAAATTACTTTCAAATACCACTGTAAGGAAAAAACTAGTCCTGACTCCTGAGATCTAATTTTTGACACGGCCGCTATTTTTACTGTACGATTGGTGCGATTACAGGGAATTGTTTTTTCTCTTTTTTGATCAGCTTCGGTTTTGTTATTAATAAGGGAATAGTTGATAAAAAACTAATTATTTAATGAATTATTAAATTATTTTTATGGCACTTGAGCTTACTCAAGTGCCATATAGCGATTGTAATTTCTGTCCGTCAGTCGGTCTGTCGGTCCCGGTTTTGCTAGTTCGGGCACTTCCAGATAAGGTTGGACGATGAAATTTGGCAGGCATATCAGGAACTGGAACAGATTAAATTAGAAATGGTCGCTTCCCCGATTCGACCATCTGGAGGGGAGTGGAGGGAGGGGGAATCCGGAAAAAATAGGAAAAATGGGATATTTTTAGCTTACGAACTGGTGATCGGATCTTAATGAAACTTGATATATGGAAGGACTTCGTGTCTCAGACCCTCCATTTTAAATCCAGACCGTATCCGGTGACATTGGGGGGAGTTGGAGGGGGAAACCGGAAATCTTGGAAAACACTTAGAGTGGAGGGATCCGGATGAAACTTGGTGGAAAGTACAAGCAAAAGTCCTAGATACGTGACTGATATAACCGGAACGGATCCGCTCACGTTGGGGGAGTTGGGGGGGAAGTCCGAATTTGTAGTGATCCCGCGAGTTCCGTGCTTCCTGATGTGCTGGGACGATGGAAATTGACAGGCATGTCTGGGACCCGACCAGATTAGATAGGAAATCGTCAATTCCCCGATTCGACCATCTGGGGGGGGGGGATTGGAGGGAGGGTGAAGCCAAAATTTGAGGTATTTTTAGCTTGCGAACGGGTGATCGGATCGTGATGAAAGTTGATATTTAGGATGACCTCGTGTCTCAGACATCTCACTTTAAATCCGGGCAGGATCCGATGACACTGGGGGGAGTTGGAGGAGGGAACCGGAAATTTTGAGAAACCCTTAGAGTGGAGGGATCGGGATGAAACTTGGTGGGAAAACAAGCCCAAGTCCTAGACTCGTCATTGACATAACCGGACCGGATCAGGGCGCTGTGGGGGAGTTGGGGTGGGGGTCCGGATTTCTAGCGATCCCGCGAGTTCGGCATACTTCCAGATGTCCTAGGGCGATGAAACTTGGCAGGTATGTCACTTTATTTAGCAGCTTTAAGTAGTTGCATGGAATCGTATGCAGGGGTATGGAGTACAGGCGTAGCGATACCATACCTGCAAATTACCTGCAAATTTGCAATTGCAGGCGAATAGGATTTCTCCTAATATACGCCTTCATGGGTGCTGACTTGTTCAGGTTTCCAGTTGAATCTCCACTGTTTGCCTGACCACTCCTTGTCCAAATGTTGTTTGAAGCTATTTGTTGTTTGGCAGGTAACAGTGGAATCTGCTAGCGCGTTCCACAAGTTGATCGACCTACTTGTGAAGAAGTTCTGTGCATGCCGTTTCAGTACAGGCCTCTTCTTCAGCTTTTTTGGGTGACCCCTGGTGGTTCCTCCTGTGTTTGGCACGAAAATGTTGGGTGGGATGTTGCTGCTCAAATTCTTGTACACAGCTATCATATCACCACGATTTCTCCTGTAGGTCATTGTGGGGATGTTCAGGGCTTTGAGTCGTTCTGGGTATGGGGTGCTTTGTAATCCTTTGACCATTTTCGTTGCACGTCGCTGGACACCTTCGATAATGCGTTTGTCCATCTCGTATTGCGGGTATGCTAGTGAGACTCCAACTTCCAGCTTCGGCCTGACGAGCGACGTGTATAACTTGCTGATCACGTTAGGACTCCTACTGCTTACAGTTCGCTTAATGACTCCAAGTGCTCGATTAGCACTACTGACGACGTTTTGCGTGTGCTTGTGAAACTTGAGCTCGGCATCGATAAGCACACCAAGGTCCCTTTCGCAGTTGCTGCTCTCGATTACTTGTCTTCCGTGGGGGGTATCCATGGTGTATTGGTTGTGGGGGTTGTTATGCCCAATATGAATGACTTTGGTCTTCTTTGCGTTGAACTTAGTTAACCAAGTGTCTGCCCAGGCTGTGAGTAGGTTTAGGTCCGCTTGGATACTCCTATGGTCGGCTGGTCCGAAGAGCTTGGTGTCGTCTGCATACAGGGTGTTTTTGTTTTTCAGAGGCTTACACATGTCATTGACATATATATTGTAAAGGGTCGGACCAAGGATTGTTCCTTGCGGGACACCACTGGTGACGGCAGTTTCGTCCGATAGTGCTTGACATCCGTTACTACCCCAAATGCAGACTCGCTGAGTTCTGCCGCTAAGGAACTCCTTAATCCACTTGACTGTTTCCTCTTCTGTTCCAACGGCTTTGAGTTTCAACATAAGTCGTATGCAGTGGTGTATGCCAGTCGTGTATGCCAGTCGTATGCCATGGAATCGTATGCAGTGGTATAGAGTATAGACGCTGCGATAGCATGGAATCGTATGGAGTACAGACGCAGGGAGTTCGGAACAGATTTTCCCACGCACCACGTAGTAGCATGAAATACTACATTCGGACTGTTCGAACAGATTGACTTGAGAACAGCCGTTTTCCCGACCCGACCATCGTGGGGGGGAGTGGGTGGATGGGGAGTCTGGAACCTAGTGGCGTGCATAACTTTTGAACGGGTGATCGGATTTGAATGAAACTTGTCTGGTGAGCTATCGCCTCGGACGTTCAGTGTCACGTCCGGGTCGGGTCCGATACCTGTGGGGATGGGGGGGGGACCCAAGAAACTCTAAAAGCAGAGGGATTGGGACGAAACTTAATGGATGGAACAAGCATTAGGCCTAGATGAAATTGACGGAGCCAGATGGTTTCGGGGCTCTGTGGGGGGAGTTGGAGGGGGTTTCCTGGAATTCCGGTAGTCGTGAGTTAGAATAGTTCCAGATGTAAAACGACAACGAAACTTTGCAGGCATATTAGCGATCCGAATTATCTTGACTTAAGAACCTGACACAACATACCCCCGGAAACTTCCGTTCCTAGATCCGAGCATTTTTTGGGGAGCAAGAGAAGAGAAATATGGAAATTGACTTCTATAAATTGCAAACGAGTGGTCTGATTCGAGTGAAACTTCATGGGTGATACGAATCGATGGCCTTGACATGTAAAACATGCGTTCGAACCATATGCGACCACGATTAGGGGAATTGGGGGTGGGGGGGCTTTTGACATGCACAAAAACCAAACGGATGGACCGAATGAGATGCAAATTCGACAGTGCCGAGTTTATGCGGCCTAGATTTCTTATTTGGCGTCCGGGCGGGATTCGGCCAAGGTAGGGGGGGGGTACTGGAAACTTGCAGATAGGCTATGCTCCAATTTCAGTAAAACTTGATGGACAGGAACAGGGAATTAAGAGATTGGGCCCGAACCGGCTCCGACAACGTTGGTGGGAGGGGGGGGGGGGGTACCGAAACTTTCCAAAAATGCTCAGAGTCGAGTGAAACTTGATAGATGGTATAAAAGAAGATGCTTTAGGTGGTCGATTTTTTTTATTCCGAACCAGATTCGGCCACGGTAGGTGGAGATAGAGTGAGTACCGGAAATCGTGTAGCACGTTTAGGGATCAAACAAATGGATTTATTGGGATGAAAGTTTGAACAGTCATGTGCAATTGCTACAGACAATCGAGACGATGCCGGAACTGCTCAGAAATGAGTGAAACTGAATATCCTATTTCTATTTCCGAAAAGCATTTTTGGATGGCGGGTGTATTTTTTGACGTTCTCATCTACTTTCTTGTACAGCCTACTCGTACAAGTGCCATATGAGCTCGTAGCTCTTGTTTAAAGACTGTAAGAACAAATAACACTAAGGAGTAGCGCCAAGACTTTACAAAATTGACACACACTCGAATAGCAGCGATACTAGCACCACTAGCGGTAGATAACATCCCTACTGAAACTCAGCCAGTCGTTCACCAGCGCTGGCTCCGGTACCTTCATACTCTTTATACAGCCTCCATTGTTTCCTTGGTATGTGCAGACCACACCTTTGCTTTACTAGAAATTTCTATACTCGCAAGTTTGTCTAGCTTAAATACCGCAAGCGTAATGGGCGGCGCTACGAGAAAGTCCCGTTTGCAAAGCATGGGAAGCATAGGTCTTAGCGCTACTCCCTAATGCTATTTTGCTCTGGCTCGAACGGTCAGTAGTATTACGAGTGGGGACGATGTTACTAGCCGGTGTGGCGTAACGGAGGTGACCGTTCCTGTAGAAATAGGCTAGCGCTTGCAATTTCATCAACCAACACATAAATATGTAAACTCTAAGGATTCTCTAAGCCCTGTAGCAGAAAGGGTACGTTTTTGAGGCTGAATGTGCTACGTCAAAGACGCCTGAAGTTATTCGGGATCCCCCTCGCCCACAAGATTGCGTGCTATGGATAATTTGATTCTAGATACAGACCTAATTTCTCCTTCTAGAGTTGATTCCTAAATCGAGTTTCGATTGGTTGGTTGCCCCTTGGTCGCAATGTTCTCAGCTCTGTGGGTCACAGGCCTTTCAGGTAAGATTCTTAATTATTTTTGTTCTCTTTTTTTTTTTTTCTTTTTTTATGCACACCATCAGTATAACTACGCAAAGATGCGAAGACGACAGGTTCATCCATTTATTTAATAAGCGGCAAAAATACCCTTTTAACTTTGACTGCAAATTTTAAGTAAACGGGACGTCTGCTCGAGACAAGACTTTGAATTTCGCTGGCGGATAAATCCAGACGTCTTGCTTAGCTCAGCTGTATGAGCCGGGATAATAAGCTGGTTAACTTCTTAACTTCTTCAAACTTCTGGCATCTTTTTCCCCAGTCGTGAAATTTACAGCGTACCTAGTTTCTTTCAGCGTTAAACTTGTTGCTACCAGCAAGTCTTCTATGTAGAAGTATGGTTGTATGCCTCTTTTCGTTTTGGATGGCACACTTTTAAGCCACTGGCTGCGATTCAAATTAACTGGGATAATACGCTGGTTAACTTCTTAACTTCTTCAAACTTCTGGCATCTTTTTCCCTAGTCGTGAAATTTACAGCGTACCTAGTTTCTTTCAGCGTTAAACTTGTTGCTACCAGCAAGTCTTCTATGTAGATGTATGGTTGTATGCCTCTTTTAGTTTTGGATGGCACACTTTTAAGCCACTGGCTGCGATTCAAATTAACTGGGATAATAAGCTGGTTCACTTCTTAACTTCTTCAAACTTCTGGCATCTTTTTCCCCAGTCGTGAAATTTACAGCGTACCTAGTTTCTTTCAGCGTCAAACTTGTTGCTACCAGCCAGTCTTCTATATAGATGTATGGTTGTATGCCTCTTTTAGTTTTGGATGGCACACTGTTCAGCCACTAGCTGCGATTCAAATTAACTGGGATAATAAGCTGGTTAACTTCTTAACTTCTTCAAACTTCTGGCATCTTTTTCCCCAGTCGTGAAATTTACAGCGTACCTAGTTTCTTTCAGCGTCAAACTTGTTGCTACCAGCGAGCCTTCTATGTAGATGTATGGTTGTATGCCTCTTTTAGTTTTGGATGACACACTTTTCAGCCAGTGGCTGCGATTCAAATTAACTGTTAAGGGGCGTGCACACACTGTCTGAATTTCGCAGTCGGATGCCAAAATCCTCCTACTCTTGAACACTTTTTTGCAGCAAATTGGAGGTTTCCCGATAGTGACGCGAATTTTGCATGCGAAGTCTTATCGGGCTGTGTATCCTTCTTTAAAGGCTCCTAAGAACATCCGAGTGGCTTTTTTATTTTTTTTTAGTTCACCATTTAGCCCCAAACTGTATCGTCCACTGTTAAATATAGGTATCGGTTTGGCGCTATCAAATGCGTCAAATATCTTAAATATTCTTTGAGCCCCCTGCTGACTTTGAAACATTTATTCAAACACTGTTTACAACGGATACCTCAGCTACGATCCAGAGGATTGACAGCCTGACGAGGACCCTTGCCAAGAAGGGCCGAAATATCGCTGATGAAGAATCGTAGCTGACGTATCCGTTGTAAACATTGTTTGAATAAATGTCAAATATCCCTCCCTAAGTATAGCTGTATGAGCTGTAACAGCAAAAGCCGTGGAAAATTGTTAATATACTTTTACTGTATATGTGTGGATAAGAAAGAAAAACGCATGTTTTCGGCCGCTCTTCGGAAAAAAACGCTTCCTCGATTGCGGAAGCGTGGTGCGTCTATGTTGTCGAAATCATTAAAGGGCACGTCGTTCCTGTAATGCCAGTGCAACCCACTTCCGTAATCGCATTCATCAATGCAATTAACGAATGCAATGGCCGCTAACGATACTTCAATAATTTTTGCACTTGGCACGACTCACTATTTTCCATGCGCATTATTCTCCCGACGGATTTTCGCGTATCATGCTATTGATGCATAAAACCGGTATCTGAATTTTGCCGATTTTTGCTAGAAGTCAATGGGCCTTGTGAAAAGGCTTAAAACAGCCAAAGGTGTGGAAAATTATTAAAAGCAGAGTCTACACCCGATTGCTCTTACTGTATTACAGTATTCAAATACAGTCTTACAGTATCCAGATAGTTTTGAATATTGAACTTAGACAGTAAATAGTGCGAGGTGTGCTTTACCCGATGGAAAATTTCTCTCAAAATAGTACTATGAAGTAGTACGAAAAAGTTGCATGCAGTACTAAGGATGCTACTACATACTTCTACTTCAAGTCTATCGTGTTACAGCATACTATTATATGCTACTATTAGCAAGACTGGATGCGACTATGACAAGACAATATGCTACTGGATACTACTACATAAGATTGGACTAGTCTGAGGCACATTAAGTATTCTTTGCTATTACATAGTATTACATGCAACGTTTTCGTACTACTACCATAGTACTACGCAAGCTACAAATTTTTCATCGGGTAAGCAGCTAGCTAACGTTACTTGATCAACAGGTCCGTGCGGTCAACTGCATTTTACGTTGGAAAAACGTCAGTAGCGAGGTGACGCTGGACGTGAAGCCCAACATCTGTGAACTCGCTGGCCTTCCCCCTAAACCTCACACGCGGCAACGCTGCGGCATGCAGACCTGTCCCAAGTGGGAAGTTGGTTTCTGGAGCAAGTGTGAAGAATCGACGTGTTTAACTTATCATACAGGTAAGCACTGGGACTGGCAAAGGATGTGCTCAGACCTTACGCACCAACAACTACTAAAAGCCATGTTATCGTCTTCATAGTTGGTCATTAAAGTTTAACCTAATGGGGCTGATATCCGATAGTCCCACATCACTTAATCATTCAAATAGGCCTGAAAACCCGATAAAAATGCGTTACTTCGTTTGTACCGCAATCCACAATGATGTGTTTGTCCCTCTATGCTTGGACAACCCAGTAACTATAAATGTAACCATTGCCAAAAAATGAAATAAAAACGTCAGGTTCGTTGTAAGACGTATCTTGACATCATTCTCCTACTTTTTACAGGCGTAACTTTTCTGACCATAGCATCTGTAACTCTGGAATTTGGAAATGCAGCCCTTTGTTGAACTTGGAATTCTCCGCTTCTGGAGGAATTTTCGGCTGTCGTGCAAGCAGCGCACGCTCTGAATGTGATTTCCAGAGCCCCGGGTGAAAAATACAAATAGCTTAGATGAGTCAAAATATTTCAGTGCATTCAAGTATCAGATGTACAAATAAGCTGCCTTTCAGTTAAACTTTAAGGACCTTTCGCTGTCCTTCTCCTCTTGATAAGTTTCCTTGGTTTCCGCGACGAGAGGAATTTGATGACAAAAAAGACTAGAAAAGGAGAAAAATATACAATACCCTACCAAAAATTGCCTTAAATGGCACTTGTCAGCGAAAGGTAATCCTGTTTTGCCCTCTCCAAAATAATGTTGAAAAAAACCTTCATATATGCTACCAACCATTCGCAATTAGCAGAAGTCCAAATACCAGTGTACCGAGAAAATGGGACTTCAGGCATTGCCCTAGGAGGCTGTATATAATAGATTGAAACTGCTGAAGCTAACCCCATTCGGTGCTTGAAGCCGTCCAAGTTCGAACAGTTTGGTCATTCGTCAATAGTTTATAATTGCCATTGGTCAACATACTACGAAAGATAAGGTAAGGTAAGGTAAGGTACACTTTTAATGGCAAAAATAAATAAACCTGGTGTTTCTTAAAAGCATCAGACATGCCAGTGACATAAAAAACGACGCTTCACTAATTCTGATGGGATTTTTTAAAAATTATTAATACAATTCTAGCCTAAACTATTGTAAAGAAAAAACAAACGAACAACTATCACACATCAACACTAAAATTTAAGGACGACACGAGAATTTACGACAACAGACATATGACTAAAGAAAAAATGAAAAATAAAAAAGGTTTGCGACATGGGTCTGATCTTCCTCCGAGCACAAACAAAAATGAATCGATTAAATCAGATAGAAGAAATATAATTGCTAGATAACATAAATCTTTTTAGAGCTCTTTTAAATACATTCCTATCTTCGGACACCCTGACAGTTTCAGGCAATAAATTCCATACTTTTACACCTGTATGACGAATAGAAAAGCTAGACCTTGTAGAAGGATAACAAATGGTAGAAAGATTGGACCGCCGTCTTGTGTTATAGTCATGAAATTGACTGTTCAGGCAAAAAAGATTTTTAAAATCAGCAGGTAGTGAATCTTCTAGAAGATGACGGTAAACAAGTGTTGCAATATTCCAGTCTCTAATCTGACGGACATTTAAAATAAAAAGACTAGGCAGAATATGAGAAACTGATGAAGAAAATGGAAGACCATAAATTGCTCTAATTGATTTGTTTTGTAGGATTTGAATCCGATTAATATGTTTTGAAAAAGTAGAAGCCCAAGCTGAAGTACAATATGAAAGATAAGAATGGACCAGGGAGAAATAAATCAATCGAAGTATGAATTGTGGAAGACAATGTTTGAGGCAGGAGAGCACACCAACATTTCGGCTCAACTTAAGAGCCAAAGCATCGGTGTGCTGCTTGAAAGAAAGATTTTCATCAAGGATAAGGCCAAGATATTTAAAATTAAAAGATCTTAGAAGTTCAGTGCCAGAAAGAAAAAGTTTACCAGAAACTGAAACTGAACCAGACCGGGAGAAAAGCATGTAACGACATTTTTCCGCGTTTACAGCTAGTAAATTAGATGTAAACCAGTCAGAAGCAATCGAAAGAGCTGAATTAAGAACACTAAACAACTGAATCAAATCTGAATGCGAACCAAAAATCACAGTGTCGTCCGCAAACATGATAACTTTAACAAAAGGCATACATTCTGGAAGGTCATTAATGTAAAGTAGGAACAAAGTGGGTCCAAGGACAGACCCCTGTGGTACTCCAAATTCTATAGGAAATTCATCTGAAAATTCGCCAACTTGCCTACAAGAGAGACTTCTCTTGGATAGGTAAGAAGCAAAAAAATCAAGTGTCTTTTCTTCAATGCCATACTGTTTCAGTTTATCAAGCAAAATCCCATGGTCAATTGAGTCAAATGCTTTACAAATATCAATAAAAACTGCACAAGCGTGTTGACTAGTGTCAAGAGCATCATTGATCGACAAAAGAAGATTATGGATCAGTTGACCGATCTTTTTGAAATCCAAACTGATTTTCATTGATTATTGAATTATTAACTAAGTAAGAAGTAAACTGCTTGTGAACGACTTTCTCTAATAATTTACTAAAAACAGAAAGAATCGAAATCCCTCTGTAATTATTTAGAATATCTCTTGCACCACCTTTGTGAAGAGGAATTACGCGAGCTTTTTTGATAATATCAGGGAAAACACCTTGGTCAAGGCAAAGATTAATTAAAAAAGCCAAGACATCAGACAGATACTTACTAATGCTAAGAATAAATTTAGAAGAAAATCCAAACTCGTCTGAAGAATCGCTCGTATTAATCTCTTTGAAAATTTTCAATAAATCATCCTGGGAAATATTTTGGAAAGAAAAAATCGAGTTTGGACGATTACTTGTATTTGGTCCAAAATAACGACTATCTGGCTTGACGTTAGCTTTAACCCCATCAGCAATTTTTTTTTCCGCAAGAACTAAAATGCTTCGCTAATTCGTTTACAATACGTTTAGGGTCAGAAATGGATTCACCGCCTAGTTTCAGTGAATTTATTGAATCCTTGGATTTAAGATTGGGTCGAATAATACTATTAATTGTCTCCCACGTTTTCTTAGCATTGTCTTTGAATTTCATAAAACGATCAGACAAATATTTACGTTTAGAATCACGAATCAATGAGTTTAACTTGTTTCTGTAAGCACGATATAGTTCAAAACTTTTGTCGGTAGGTTTTTTTAGATAATCTAAACGAAGTACACTTTTCCGTTTCAAAGAAGCTAGAATCCCAGTTGTAATCCAAGGATCGTGCTTTTGAGTAAACTTTCCTGATGAAGATTTAGTAGATCGACAATCATCACATAATGTTCTAAGGCGATTAAGAAAATTAGGGAATGCAATATTAGCGTCAAGACAATCAAAAACACTAGACCATGCTTCAGAAGATAACAACGAGCGAAGCTTTTCCATGTCAACTGCATGAAACTCATTGCTTTCTTTTAATCTTGGGTTATCAGAAGGGCTATTCATGGGTAACGAAAATTGGGCTAGCACCGGGAAATGGTCAGACGTGTCAAAAGATATTACAGCAGAATATTCCGCATGAAGGGAACCACCAGAGTAGAAAATATTATCAATAAGTGTTGCGGATAATCGAGCAACACGAGACGGCAGAGAAATAGTTGGAATAAAATTAGAAGTAAGCATATTAGTCAAGAAATTCAAATTAGCAGAATTAGATAGATCAAGTAAGTCATAGTTAAAATCACCCGTGACGATAGTGCGATTCCGGGAGGCAGAAAGCCCTGCACATAACACAGAAAGTGATGATTCGAAATCAGAATGTGATAACCCTGTTCCGAGTAGGCAGTCATCCGAGTTTGAAAAGTTTGGTCTTTGGTTAAGGATATATGATTAGCAGACTGCAGAATAAGAGGGTAAGAGATCCCCTACCTGTCCCAAGAAAGGGAGACCTCTGGCATTGCCTTCTAAAAAAAACTCTTTTGTTTTTCGCAGCCGTCCAAGTCAGAGAAGTAAACTGCGTTAGTGCTGAGGGACAGATTGTCGAGGAATCATTTTGTAAGGCAGAGGAAAAGCCGCTGGATAAACAGAAATGCAGGAGTCGGTTGTGTGAAGGTGTGTGGCGCTCAGAGGAGTGGTCGGAAGTATGTATGTGTACCCGCCTCAGTTTCCGTATAAGCAGGTCCCCCTAGTTCTGACCTGATTTCCCACTAGAACTTGCTAAAGTGACCCAGTTACGCGCTTTTTCCCCTCTTAACTACTGTCCAGATTTCTTCAAAGATCCGACCAGTCTCTCCTTCCTTTTATTCAAATTTTTGGCCAGATATCTAACAAACCTAGGCAGTGAGGATTTGGCTTAGAGGACAGTTCGCAGTACATCGTGTTTCTGCTAATATGTTCGGATGTAGTTGACAACTCTAGAAACCCTTCCCATGTCCCCTGCCTTGGATCAAAATGACGGCAAAATTTGCATAACCGGTAATCCCGATGAAAAATTTGTAGCCTGCGTAGTAGTATGGTAGTAGTACGAAAACATTGCATGTAATACTATGTAATAGCAAAAAATACTATCATTTAATGTGCCTCAGACTTGTCCAATCTTATGTAATAGTATCCAGTAGCATCCTGTCTTGCCATAGTAGCATCCAGTCTTGCTAATAGTAGCACATAATAGTATGCAGTAACACGGTAGCCTTGAAGTAGAAGCATGTAGTAGCATTGTTAGTACTGCATGCAACTTTTTCGTACTACTTCATAATACTATTTTGAGATACATTTTTCATCGGGATATTTTCGTAAAGAGAAGAAACGTGGCAACCATGATTCTTATTGTAACGCTAATGACGATATAGCCATACAAATTATAAAGTGCAGAATCTCTGCTACAGAATAAATGCTACAGGAGCAGAATTAATAACTATAATAAGTATGACGTATCCTTTGAAGAAAGGAAGAAATTACTTAGAGATGCTTTCTTAATGGCCTTAATGTTAGGGTCACCTTAACAGGGCAAAGAGCTAACAATGGGTGTTTGGGTCTCATAGCTTGTCCACACGGGACTGAAATAAGCGCGTAAACAGCGGCTGATCTGTTCAGACGACGGATCAACTGCTTGGGGTTGACGGGAGAATTAAAAAGAAAAACCTAATTCTGCATGTTCTTTTTGTGTGTAACAAAATCTATAAAAATAACACAAACATCTTGTGAGTCTGTCAAAGTCAAATATAGTTGATTTGTAGTCTTTATATTAGATAAAAGCCACAAATCGAATATTGACAGATTTCAGGCGACTAGGTAAATTTCAAGTTAAAAAGCAAATAAAATTAATTTAAATATTTTTGTTTTTAAAACTGAACATCAAATATAACTAATAATAAATAGAAATAATACGAGAACAGAATGCAGTCATTTAATGTTGTTCAGTCACTTTTCAGTGAAGGTTGAATTGAAAAATTATTCAAATTATTGTTTTATCTAAGAAAAACATTGAATAAAATATCAGATATAAACAGAGCATACGCTATTGAAATTAGAAAATTATTCTACCTTTTTTCCGAAATCATTTAGTAATCCTTGTATACTCAACGTAAAAATCATGCTATGTTCACATTTCTCTGACAGAATTTGAACTTGATTGACCTAAAACTTGCCGAGCTTGACTAATTCCCCTAATTACAGTCTGTTTACAGTCCCTAGAGTCATCAAAGTTCACATTCCAAAGGATTTAGTTTATACCGATCGGTGACCGCGACGAAAATAAGCGCCTATTTGGAAAATCAGCGGCTGATTTTTGGAATTTTTTCAACCGCTATTTACGCGCGTAAATCAGCCGCTGATCGAGAATCGGCCGCTGTTTCAGCCCCGTGTGAACAAGCTATCAGTAGTCATAGATGTGGTCGGAGGTATGAATGAGTACCCCCCCCCCTCCCCATCGTAGATTCCGCATAAGCTACGACCCAAATTTCTGTAGAGCTTACATCCCGATGAAAAGTTTATAAAATTTAAGTAGTACGAAAAAGTAGCATACAGTACTAACGATGCTATTACATGCTTCTACTTCAAGGACAGGACGCTACTGGATACTACTACATAAGATTGGACCAGTTTGAGGCACATTAAATGATAGTATTCTTTGCTATTACATAGTATTACATGCAACGTTTTCGTACTACTACGCAGGCTATAAATTCGGGATACTCACCCAGTTGCTGGACTTTTCTCACCTCGTAAGAAGGTGAAGAGGTTTGGAATAATTATTACAAAATTGTTTTGAAGTGCCGCGTCAAATTACCCCAATCGCGTGTTGTTGTTTGCAAATCCTCCTGGTTTGTTTACAGTTTTTGTTTGTTTACTAACCACTTTCGTCGTTTAAAGTTGGGCAAAGACCAAACGCTAGGCAGCGGGCAGCTCGATTTTAAAGACGCAGTTTACTTTAAATCGCACTTGCAAGGAATAAGGATTTTGCATCCCGATGGGTAGCTTGCAGATGATGACGGCGCTATTTCCTGGTGACTTCTTCTGGGGCGCGCCAGTCCTCTCTCCATTGCTGCCCGCGCCAATCCTCGTCGAGTCGCTTTTTGAAATCCTCATGTGTTCACTGGTGACAGTTGACTGAGACAGGCTGTTCCACAGAGGAACACCCTGCTGGCGAACACGAGAGGTAAGAGGTTCAGCGGAGTTTCCTGTCTTTCTTACTGTAACCTCCTGAGTACCAAGACAGCACTGCTGATGGCAAAGATGTGATTTTTGGTTACCTTACTTACAAAAAATCAAGATTCATGAAAGGGTGGCAAAAAAATCCCCACCCTCCCCACCCCCACAAATGGTTGGTTCTCATTGGTTCTCAATCAAGTAAAAGCTTGCGTTATTTTTCATTTATTAGCAAAGACAAAATATAATAAAAGAAAGAGATATGCAGTAGGACGAGAGTACGAGGGTAACCCGTGTGGACGAGGGTACCCAGGTGGGTAACGGTCTTTGGTCGTCACAACCTGAAGTCTTGCTTTTCTCTTACAGTGTCAAGCTCGGTGCGGAGAGCAGGGGATACGAACTCGGCTCGTTCTTTGCGTCTGGAAAAGGGATACAACCAGTCTGGCCGGAAACATCTGCCAGAAAGAAACTCACCTAGTGGATAAGGAAGATTGTGAAGCCGGAAAGTGTGGTGAAAGTAAGTACGATCAAGTTGTAGTACAATCAATGGGGGGAGGGGGTAACAGATCCCCCACCCTTATGGTGTATTTACACACTGCGTAAATCCGAGCGGACCGTAAAAACCGAGCGGATTTTCCGACCGTTTTTTTGCTTGAAAATTTTTCTAGCTCTCCGCAGCATCGTTTTCAAGAAAATGAGTGATGATCAGAAAGTTTTAGATCTGTTCATTCTGGTTCAAGGGTATCCCAGCTTATATGACCCTACTGGTCTTGGCTTCAGAAAAAAAACAAAGAAGAAAGACCTAAAGAGCCTAGAAAGACCTAACGCAGCCATAAACGCTGCGTTTGATCGATTATAATTTGCAATCCGTTCGAAAAGGACCACGCGGAATTCCGCTCGGATTTGAGCAGTGTGTAAATCCACCATTAACCTGAAGTTCGTGAATGGGGGGCTAACTATACAGGAGGTTTGGCAAGGTGTATTTTCACAGATATTTTCGTTGCGGCCCATTATTTGCTATTTTACGCCAAAAACAACGAAGATAACTGTAACACTTCGAGGCTCTCAACACAATGTGTTTGTGTGTTGTCATACTCGTCATAAATCTGTTGAAATGCGCATCCTTGTTGTGAAGACTGACAGTGTGGTAGGCGAACTGTCGGATTGCATGAAACGAGACTGGTGAACTAGCATTCTACACAATCACTATGATATTGAATGGACCGATATTAAATTTGTCATCTACGAACATCCTTCTTTCTAATTCTTCTGAATCTACCTAGTTTTTGACAGACGAAAAGCAGCAAAGATTAAGACAATCGCACAAGTACGGAAAACGCTCCCGGTCGAAGGGAGATCGACGATTCCGATGTGACCAAGCAGTTGCTGGCTAACAAAAAGATGTTCAGTATGCAAAGTAAGCAATTAAGTGGTTTATTTTTCACCCGCCATTTTGGAAAGTACAAAAAATAAAAGAGAAGAAAAAAAGCTTTGAACCAATATCAGGTTTAAAGTATGTCACAAGTAAGGCTACACACATGCTTCTGTTAAAAGAAAATATTACTAACTGAGACTGAATTTATCCGCTTTAGGAATCCATTTTCCACTCTGATTGTCTTTTCATTTTCAGACGGAGAATGTACCGACAGTTCGATATTCTGCAACTTAGTACCCCTCATTAAAATGTGCAGCAGCGAACAGTACATAGACCAGTGTTGTCTTTCGTGTTCAACCATGAGTGTTGAAGTCTCGGATAGCTATTTATAAACCAAGTACAAACGAATGTAGTGCATCGTGAAGCAATCTCCTATGAAGCAGTGCAGTGCGCGACTGCACATTTCTACGACTTATATGCTAATCACAGTGACTAACTGCTAGCTTGAACCTTCTCTTGGTGCAGCTATTTATAAACCAAGTATGCTGGGCCCTGGGTGTAGTGCAGAACTGTGAAGCAATCTCCTATCAAGCACGTTCCTGCGACTTGTACACTGATGAGCCTCTTTTGATTTGTTACCTGATAATATGCCACTATTTATCAGACTAAGAATGTACGGGTAATTCGGTATTCTGCAACTTAGTCCCTTAATAAAAGTGCTGATGGAACGGTCCTAGACCACTGTGGTCCCTCTTGATCAATCATACGTAGTTGAGCTACCGATAAACCAAGTACTCGCGAGTGTAGTGGTGACGTCTGAAGGAATCTCCCACCAAGCTGTGCAGTGTTCCTGCAACTTGAATACCGATCACAGTGACTTAGCCGCTAGCTTGGAAGTTCTCTTGGCGTCTTACCATAGCAGAACTGCTGCAACAAACCTCATTAAATGACGCAAAATCAAGGCTTGGACAATAAGTTATCTGAGCTTCAGTGTCATCAAGAACAGATGAACAATACAATGCACGACCGTACTCCACTATTTGACAACAGGCTGTTGTGCCAAACTATGAAGAACGACGTGCGTCCCCTCTCTGATTGACATCACTCCCGTATGACACACCATTCTATAGTTCTCAGTTCCACGTAGTTTACTATAACCTGAATACGCCAGCTACTGTGGTTTCGCTATGGCGCATTGGGCTATCACAGATGGTAATTGACCTTCTACTAGTTCAGTGCTCCAAGCAGAGCCCCCCCCCCCCCCCCATTCTCACGCAGAGGTTTAATAGATCCATAAGAACAGAATAGAGAAGTTTTCAGTTTTTAGACTGAAGGTTGGTGCAATACTGTAGTCAGGGAGATTGTATCCTAGCAAGAGTCGGGGGACTAATAGGAACTAAACCATAGTGTGGCTTAGTTCAACTGAGCCATCAGCACACTTAGCCACCGCAATTAGCGCCAGCAACATCTGATTCTTATGAGGTTGCTGAAGAGAGGCCCAGCTTCAGACTGACGCAATTCTACGACCTAACCCATTCCTGATCTATCTCCTAGAAAAAACCTTTGTAGGTCCTAGCTTCCGGTTGTCACGGACTTTCAGCCGAGCATTCATCGCAAGTGAAGACAGAATAAACTCGTGTCATTATTCGGCATGACTTGTTTCCGTCTGTATTCGTCATTTACAGCAGGAAATTTTGTATCAGTTTTTAACCGGTTCCAGCAAAGTGGACCTTCAGCCCAAGCTGACTGCGAATCCTCTTTGACTGCACTAAAGGGATAGGTCATCTGAGACTTATTCTAGAGTCATTTCGGCCCTTCTTGGCAAGGGTCCTCTTCAGGCTCAAGCAAGAAAACTGGATCGGCGATAAAATAAATAGAAATCCTAGCAACTATAAATATATTCGCTAAACTGATGTTAGCTGAGATTTGTCCTATAGGCATTTCGGCCCTTCTTGGCAAGGGTCCTCTTCATCCTTAATTTCCGTTTTTTTTTGCTGTTAGTCCTAAACGCTTCTTTTCGCTTTTTTCCTTGGAAAATACTGTTATTTTTTTTTTCTGGGGTAGGTTTTACGAAGTAGATAAGGAGTCAATTTCTTAGAAGGACACGAGATCAGATGGCCTTTTTCCTTCACGAAATCTTCCTAGTTCAACCGTTTTTAATGGTACTGAAAAGAAGGGTGTGGGGGAAGGGGTACGAACCCTCATACCAAGAATACCACAGTGAACAAAACGGGCTCGTCTCTGCCTAGGAATAATTTTTGTTTCTGATTGTGCTGTTTTGTTTAATAAAATCAGAATGTTTCATAAACCCGACCACGTGGTGGTTACACAGGCATTACCGGCACCTGTGCTAGCATCTTTTCCTCAGAAGCGGAAAAGGAAAACCGAAAAAAAAGAAAAATTTTAGCGTCGATGAGATTATGATTGCGAATGTCACAAGTAAGTCGAGTAAATTGCGCAGTCTCTGCAAGACAGGCGTCCAATCAATCAGTCTTGTTGTTAAAAACCAAATCGTACGGTATAACAGAAAAACGTGTAAAATACTGGCGTTGAAAACCCACTAGCTATTTGCCATCTTTTCCTGACCGTGGAAGTGGGTAAGATTGGGACTTTTAAATTTTCGCGCTCAGACGCTATGCTAACTAGTTATATGAGTGTTGGGTGATATTCGATACGATAATCAAAATATTGATAATATTGAAAAATATCGATATTTCGATACTAACTTTTCAGATATCGATATTTTCGATAGTTGCATTATGATGTGTAACAGTTCTGTCGTTCGTGATTTTCAGAATACAATAACGAATAGGGATTTCAGACTTGATTTTGACTGGGGAGAAAAAACAGACTGGGAAGGAAAAGCGTGGAAATGCTACATTTCTCAATGGGAATCTTTGATTTTGTTATTTCAGTTAAATTCTGTTCTTGTTAAGTTTTTTTGTCCATGAAAAATGTAGCATTATAAGCAGTTTCAAATATCGGTTAGCGATAATCAAATTTGAAAATATCGATATTTCGATATCCCTAAATGTCGCCCAACACTAGTTATTATCTCAAAAAGACTGTTTGTTTTCCTTGGTGAAACGGTAGATACCCCTCCAGAAGTCATCATACGCCCTTAAATAGGAGGGGTCTAATCATTTGGTTCTTTGCCCAGCCTCTTTTGGCTGAAAGAGCGGAGCCTCCAGTTTTCAAAAACAATTAAAAGATTAGGTTTACACTTATAGAAGATATGTACTTATATAAGAAATGGACAGATTTCTCAAATGCGTATTGCTAGAGACCTTTCAAGCCCAAATACGGGCAAGAAATACAGTCGGATTTCACAATACGCTCGGATTATACTCTGTGTAAACCCACCAAGGTGTGGTGTATGTTCTCTAGCGTAGTGATTCCCAACCTTTTCCGTTCCGCGTACCCCTTAATCAAGGTTCAAAAAGATTGCGTACCCCCTTTTTGGGATCCCAAAACGTAAGTGGAGGGATACCTATGACATCGCAAAAATGTCCGTCTGTCCGTCTGTAAGCACGATAACTCTCGAAGTCAATGAGATATTTTAATGAAACTTGGCGGGAGGATCCTTTGGGTCAAAGTACAGGTCGAGTTCGAAGATGGGCTATGTAGCCCTATATTTGAGGGTGGGGGAAGGGTTTTAAATTAAGGGACAAAGAAAATATTTTTAAACAGCTAATGTGATAGTCGATTATGGTGTAAGAAGGCATGCTGAGTACGATGGTGAAAACCATTTTCTTGTCGGACAAGTAGTTCGTCCGGAATCCGGCAAAAACCGGAAAGTTTCGTGAAAGTAGAAGTGTCGTTTGAAGTTGATTAAATGTTTGATTTAGGGGTAAGGAGACATGCTGAACACGATGGTGAAAACCATTTTCTCACCGGACAATAAGTTCGCAAGGAATCCGGCGAAAACCGGAAAGTTTGTTAAAAGCGAAAGTTTTATTTTGAAGTCGATTAGATGACAGATTTAGCGGTAAGAAGAGACGCTAAGTCTGTGTATGACAATAGTTTTTTACCCGGACATATAATTAGTCCGGAATCCGGTTTCGACCGGAATTTTTTTTTTAAGTCAAAGTTTTATTTAAAGTTGATGATATGTTCTTTACAGGGATAAAGAGATCTGCTGGATTCGTTTCTGAATTTTCTTTTTTTTTGCTGGACTAGTAGTTCGCTCGGAATTCGGGCAAAACCGGAAACTTGGCAGAAGTAAAGCAAAAAGTTTCGGTCAGTATCGTCAAAATAGATATGGCTTATAGAGGTATATCTGAACTTGGTTCTCTCTGATGATTAGCCGGGCGAAGACTGGATCTGGCGAAGACAAGACCCAATTGTCTGGATCAAATATTAGATTTTTGGGATCCCATCGAAACCTTTGGTCTTGTTCAGAACGTGAAAACACGATAGTTATTATCCTAAACAATAAGGCATACATGTGTAAAAATGTATACAACATCGATGAGGCAATCACTAGAGGCTGCTTTGTAGCAAAAAATTGTGTCAAATCTTGAGCGTGTTCCATCCTACTTACCGTAGTTACTACGCATGACGTCACAAATTCTGGCTTTTTGCCGTCAAGGCTGGAACGATTTTTCTATTTTCCAGCAGGATCTCACGCCAGGGGCGAATCCGACCAATCACGTTACAGAGATGCGTAGTTACTACGCTTACTACCCTCCCGAGCATGGTAAGCAGTAGTAACTATTAGTTACTATTCCGACAAGGTTGGAACGGTCAGCGTAGTAACTTTTCGTGAGGATGGAACGGAAATAGTAACTAATAGTTACTATTTGTGGAAGGGTGGAACACGCTCCTTGTCTCGATGTCGTTAGCGGCATATTTTTTACAGTCAGCCTGTTTCTGTGTTGGTTTTGATATTATCCGTGCTTTCATCAAGCTGCGACGCAAACTTTTTCGGTTGCTTAACTCGCAAGCTGAATGACAGTATCACTTGCAATGTCTTCGATTCTTCTTGAAACAATATTGTTTGACACAGGAACAGATTTTACGGCAGTAGGCTAGCTGTTATTTAATCATCATTATTTCACTGGTTTTCACTAGGGCTTGTCAGATCCCAATGAAAAATTTATCTCAAAATAGTACTATGAAGTAGTACGAAAAAGTTGCATGCAGTACTAACGATGCTACTAGATGCTTCTACTGCAAGGCTACCGTGCTACTGCTGCTATATGCTACTATTAGCAAGACTGGATTCTACTATGGCAAGCAGGGGCGTCACGACTGGGGGGGGGAGGGGGGGGGACGCCCCCCCCCCAATGCCGTCGGCCAGTCGGTAAAAATAACCGAGTCGGTGCGAAGCGCCGCGATTTTTCGTCAAAACAGTTGATTTTTTTCACCGGCGATAGTCGGTTTTTCTGAAAATTGGTCGATTTTTCGTCAAAATAGTCGGTTTTTATGAAAATAAGTAGATGTTTCTGAAAATCAGTCGATTTTTTTTCAATAATGTCATTTTTATTGTTGAAAACAGTCGTTTTTTCTGCAGAAAAAGTCGGTAAAGTTTTCAGCCAGTCGGTAAATTCCTCGTCCCCCCCCCCAAACATTTTGGCTAGTAACGCCTCTGATGGCAAGACAGGATGCTACTGGATACTACTACATAAGATTGGACCAGCCTGAGGCACATTAAATGATAGTATTCTTGGCTGTTACATAGTATTACATGCAACGTCTTCGTGCTAGTACTATACTACTACGCAGGCTGCAAATTTTTCATCGGGAATGATTCAAGCAAAGGGTAAAGGAAATACTGATAGAAAGGGACCAGTCTGAGGCACATTAAATGATAGTATTATTTGCTATTACATAGTATTACATGCAACGTTTTCGTACTACTACTAAATTACTACGCCGGCTAGAAATTTTTCATCGGGATGTGAGAGGCGTCACTCGCGGGATGACAACACCCAAACCGGACCCCCCAAAAAGGTCGGCCAGACGTTTAAAAAGAAAAGAGTCGGCGCGAAGCGCCTCGATTTTTTGTAAAAGCACTTGTTTAAAAAAAAAAAAAAAAACAGTGGGAAAAATTACCTGTCGGCCAGTTAAACTATTTTGCCCCTTAAGATACATTTTGGCTGGTGATGCCACTGCAGACAAGAGAAAAATGAGTAAGCCATGATATTGAAGCTATAGACTAAATCAATTTTGGTTCCTTCGCGTATACCTTGCAAGGGTCTCGCGTACCCCTTGGGGTACGCGTACCACCGGTTGGGAACCACTGCTCTAGCGGGTCTGCGGCTGAACTACAACTGAAATACAGAAATAGTAGTGCAATCTACTTTTAAACGAAACCATAGGATCGTAGTCATGTTCTGTTAAGGCGCAGATAGCACCAAGAAAAAGACAACGTACCGTATTAGTTTTATTGGGACAAGAAATAAAATATTCAAAATTAGGACAATTCTATTCTGTAAAATAGCAACAGACACCAAAGCAACTGGTGTTCCACGATGCATTTTCGTTTTTGTTATTTTTTTACAACGGCAAAAAAGAAGGCCTTACTATAGTGTCCGGCTGTGTCACGGCTCCGGTCAACTTGATAAGATAGGGATATGGAAGCGCGCTCATAACCGTCGGAATGTTCTTATGTCCTAAACCGTACAATGACCCGAACATTTCTTAAACTTTTCCTGGACCTTCAAAACCCAAGCGGGAATCTTTCGTTCACTCAAAACTAAGGTCCCGAGTGAAACTCCACCACTCTCATTATCTCTTAAAAGTTTTCTGGGCTTTTTAAAACACGAGCGAAAAGCTTCCATTCACTCAAAACTATCAAAGGCCCAAGTGAAGCTTTATCGTTCACTCTCCATATCTTAAACTTTTCTAGGCTTTTAAAATGCGAGCGACTATCTTCCATTCACTCCAAAAATCTTTAACTGTTTATTCTATTCTCCGCAACAGTGAGAACAGTTCATTCACTCTTTCTTTTCCTTAGAAATTGGACGTCGACCACAGTAACCTGAGCTTCTCGCTTGTTCTAAAGAACATCATTGAGTTAGAAACTCAAACTAACTGAGAGAAACAATCCGAACTCTGGCCCCCTAGGCTTACTGAAAATGAGACTTACCCTTTCTTGCCTGGTATATTAAACACAACTCAAATCTTTAACTTCTTCGCTGCCGTTGTTCATGCCAGCTATATTGCAAGTTGCAACTGGTCGCCCTACTGCACTTTTAAGCGGCACGACAATCGTATTGTGTTGCGAGATCCCAATACTCTTGATGACTATCTCTCCTTGCATATGTAAAATCTCCGGGTATCTAGCGGAAGAAAGGCAGAAGTGGTGTCACAACTTGTACTAAATATCGCGGTGATTGATCGACACAGGATCCGAGTCGCTGAGTTTGCGTCGTACGGACACGCTTACTCCTTCGTCCTGAGAATCGCTGGCGTGTTTTGGACTTGTCATATAGAGTATTGTGATAAAACTAGAGCGTGTTCAATCCTACTTACCGTAGTTACTACGCGTGACGTCACGAATTCTGGCTTTTTGCCGTCAAGGCAGGAACGACTTTTCTATTTTCCAGCAGAATATCATGCCGCGGGCGAATCCGACCAATTACGTTACAGAGATCCGTAGTTACTACACTTACTACGCCCCCGAGCGTGGTAAGCAAATAGTGACTATTAGTTACTATTTGGAGAAGCTTGGAACGGTCAGCGTAGTAACTTTTGGTGAGGTTGGAACACGCTCCTAGTGGACTCGTAAGCAAAATCTGCTGTTAGACCATAATCAGCTTCGGCAATGAGGGGTTTGCAACTTTTGCTAGTTAGTGTAACCTGGGTGTACTTATTATTTGTTTCCGGGTATTTGATAGTAAGAACAATTTACTACTACCTCTATCAAAGAATCGGTTGCTAGACGGGGTTCATGAGGGGCTAAAAACTTGTGCAGATTTAATTTGATGTCTATAAATCTGAGGCTAAGGAAAATCGTCTCCATGGTCTATCACTGTAACCTATAACAATTATAAAGGTCGTAACGGATATACTCTCATAACGTTTCACAAGAATGCGCAAACATGTGTTACCTGTCATCAAACGTCTGACAGTATAGAGACAAATTCTTTATCCGCAAAAAAGCCAAAGCCTAAAAGTATCCTTTTCTGTTATTTCTCATTATCCTGCTTGGTCCCCAGCCCAAGTGGTCACGCGTATCACCACTGCGAATCCGCTAACTCGTTTCGGGATTCCCGATCCATTTTTGCTCTTGCAGTGCCATTCACGACAAAAACAGGTCTCGACAATGCATAAAAATTTAAAAGCAACGCCAAGGGATTCTCTCGAATCCCAAAACGGGATACATCAGCCATAGCCTTACACAAAGCGTTTCTTTATCATTGCCCGACCATTTAAAAGCGTCTGTTGACCAGAAGTAAGAACAAATAAGCACAAGAACCTCTTGTCTCTTATCTTTCTAATACGACCATGCTGAGTCGAATAGATTCCCGATTTCCTGGCCGATACAAACAAGCAGAGGCCTACAAACACCTACATCGCAGTAGGGCCCGGTAGTTACAGCCGATTGGTTATCTACCACTGTGACGTCGCACGTGACGCGCTGCAGAGGGGGTCGTCCAATCTTGCTAAAGTTTTTCCTCTGACACGCACTGTGGCGAAGAGGAAAGTAAACGGGCATCAACTCAAAGCTCAGCAAGCACCTCTAAATCTGCTCAGTTTTATCGGAGTATCCATAGTCGGTGCATGGGACCGAAAACGGAGGTTCTACTGGCTTATTTGTTCTTGCCAGCTCCTTTATGCCCGGGCCCCCCTACGGACGAATTTGTTCGTAATTCGGTTTTTAGACGTTTTCAAAACCTGCTTTTAAGACGTTTTCGGACGCTCCTCTCTTATTGGTTGTTCATAACAAATTAAAAAAAGATGGATTTATACATCCCAGATTGTATGAACGGGTTGAAGCAGGAACGTCTAAAAACCACGTCAAGACCGATTTACTAACAGGTGTGTCCGAAGTGGGGCCCGGGCATTATACTAAACGCATTTTGTTGTACCGGTGACGACCAGACGCTGCGCGAACGAAACGGGACTACGACTGGCTGAGAAGTAGAGAAGTGCAGAGTCGCCGCATCGTTATAGAAGAAACGGAAGTTGCGAGAATGTCCTATGGATCCTACAAGCCCTTCACTACCAACAAGAATGTCCGAACTGTACACTGGATAGAGGTCTTTGTATTCTTTGCGTCACAACAACGAATTCACATTATTTACAGTAAAAAACGGCGAACTTACATTGACTATTATTACTTAATTTGCTGCTCACTTAGGTTGTGTCCAGCCGCTTATGCATAGCTCCTGAAAATAACAGAATTCCTTCACTCTTTTATACATCAGATAAACTTTCAGAATCAGGGCTTGGTTTTTGGGATCTAAAAACGTAAGTGACAGGGTACCTAGGACTTCGTAAAAGTTGTCTGTCTGTCAGCACGGTAACTTTCGAAAGGGTTGAGATATTTTGTTCAAACTTGGCGGTACGAGGATATATTGGGTCAGTCGATTTCGTAGATGGGCCCTGTCGCCTTACATTTGGGGGTGGGGGGAGGGGTTTAAAATTAACGGATGAAAATAATATTTTTTCAAGCTAATGTGAGAGTCGATTTAGGGGTAAGTCTTCTCTTCGAAAAAATAGTTCGCCCTGAATCCGGGAAAGACCGGTAATTTCGTAAAAGTAAATGAAGTTGAATAGAGGCTCGATACAAGAATACAGAGGCAGGCTGAATCTGTTTTTGAATTTTCCTTTTTCGTCGGACGAGTAGTTTTCCCGGAAGTTGGTAAGGGGAAAGACTTATCTGAAGTTGATTATATGTTAAACGTTGGTCGATTAGAGGGTCAACTTGGAGGTAAACATACATCCTGAATCCATATCTGAGCTGTATGTTCCCGCCAGACAAGTAGACTGACCGGAATCTGGTGAAAACCAGAAACTCGGTAGGACTAAAGTGCAGTCAATCGGAAGTCGGAACATGCCCATAGGAGCGAAAGAATACAAGCTGAATCCATACGTGAACCTGAATTTTCTCACTTTAGTTCATCCGGAATGCGACAGAAACCGGAAAATTGATAGGAATAATACATCTTTTTAAGTCGATCGGAGCATCAAGAAGGGGCTAACAACAGATGCTGAATCTAAATATAAGCTTTATCGTCTCACCCTGGTCTTACCAGACAAATAGTTTGATTATGGTGATGACATAAAATGAAACCTGATGTCGATAGTAATTAGTTTGCGGAGGTAAGTGTACCCGAAAAATAAAGGGTGAATCAGGAAATTCTGTTTGTTTTCGCCTCGTCCAGTTGGAATCTAGTCGAAACAGAAATTTTTGGAATGTGCCTGATTCTTTGACATGCTTTTAGCTGGAAAGTATGGCTTAGTAGCTGTTGTTCGGTGGTCTTTTAAACTGATATCAAATGTGTATGGGTTCAACAAAGACTGAACATCTGCAAGATCTGATTGTCTCTATCGAATAGATCGACAAATATACCCATTTTAGATCCCATCGAAGGGTTTGCTCTGATTATATCAGAAAACTGCATTTCCACCCATCCTGAACGAAGCTGCGTTTTTAAATTTTTCAGTGCAAGTAACAAAGATTCGTCAGAGGAGCGGACCGGTCTCCACATTCACAGCCTAAAGGCTTAGAGGGTTTATTATTTGGTTAAAAATAATAATACTAACAGAAACGTGTATCTCCATCGGTATGTACGAGTTTTTCAACCTTTCAGTTTGCAAATTTGAACTAAGTTTGAACAAAAAATGGACGAGTTTTCTCAAAAGCCGGACAGGACTAACACACAGCTTATATAGTTAGCTATTTCACTTTAAAAAAAACAAAAAAACTGAATAGCGGACCATTGGAATTGTCTTCCTGAAAGTGTTGTGAATCCGAAAGCCATAGATCAGTTTAAAACAGGTATGGGCCGCCGACCGGCTGACCTTCAGTTTAACAGTCTCCTATGAAATACGTCGATCGTTAATAACGTACAACCAGGCCCGTATCCAGGAATTTATTTCGGGGGGGGGGGGGGGGGTGCCTTTTTTTTTTTGGGGGGGGGTGCCTTTTTTTTGGGGGGGGGGGTCGCCTGCGGGTCGGATAAAAAAGTACAAAAAAGACACAGGTCAGACGGAACAGCCTGTAAAAATGATTATTTTTTAATGTTTCGGGGGGGGGGCAACCCCCTACCCCCCCCCCCCCTGGATACGGCCTTGCATACAACACATGTTTTCGCATCCTTGTGTTTTTAACTTTGCTAGAAAATATAACTCTTTTAAACGTTTTCTTTTCGCAAAACACACAACATAGCATTTCACAGAAGTTTCGTCCCAAAAGTAACACTTAAAAGGGTCATAACAGGTTTAACACAAGGATGCGTGTCCATGGGGACACCACCAAACTGCTGATAGTGTAGAGGCAAAACCCTGTTTACGACAACTTATACTGTAATTACCATTATGGAGTTTCTGCTGCTCAGAGTTTAGCAACTATTCAGAAATCAGTGACCCTACCATTCTCTGCAAGTTCTGGACGAACTCAAAAGTAGTATTCCACTAGCGTACTTCGTCTTTGTTTGAAAGAGTCTGATTGGCTAGTGCCCTTTAAATTTCATCCCAACTCCGGTTTCGGCCGATTTCAGGCCGAACTGGTACCGTAACGTAGGCCAGTGTCCATTAGGAGTGGGAAAAGCCGAGCGGAAATTGGGTGTCAGCATAACCTTCAGAACTGGCAGGGACCGACTTTAGCTAAAACCCGTGGTGGCTGGGCCTTTAGTGACGCTATGCCCACGGCTTCGGCGGGCATACGTGAGGGGTTGTATTGTACTGGGCGAAAGTATACTTACGCGTCTTTCATCCTTTCGAGTTCCTTCATGTTGCCGATAATGCTTTGCACCACATCAGAACTAGTTGCCATACCGCCGAGGTCTAAAAGTTTAAAAATTTAGAAAGAGAAAGAAACAAAAACTGTAGCTTAGTTAAAAAAGCGAAGAGGGGTCAACTACGGCCCTAAACAGCCCTATAAACCCTACAGAAAATAACTTCATGTTCTCAATAAATCTTTTGTTCCCTATTTTGTAAAGTATTTAAACGGTTCGGAATTCCGAATTTAAACTGGCATGCCTAATAGTTATGTTTGATATCGTGTTTTATTTTAAAATTGCAACATATATGTGAATAGTTTGATAACGTGTTATATTTTAAAATTGCAACATATATGTGATTATTTATGAGTATGTTGACGATCCACCACTATTTTTGTAAAAAAGATACTTCAGCCCAAGCTAACTCCGAATCAATTCAGTCAGGCAAGATTATTTTGCAAAGTATTTGAACGGTTCGGAATTCCGAATTTAAACTGGCATGCTTTCTAGTTATATTTGTTATCGTGTATTTTAAATTGCAACATATATGTGATTATCTATGACTACGTCGACCATGTATGACGGTCCACCACTATTTTTGTAAAAAGATAACATGAAAAAAAAACGAATTAATAATAAATATTACTCCAGCCCAAGCTGACTCCGAATCAATTCTGTCAGGCAAGAATATATACTGACGTATGATAGTCAGCTGAATCATTTCAACCAGTTTGTTCTCATCACAACTACCCACTTATCGTGCGAACGCAACCTACGATGACCGCACGTTGTGAAATGACCAAAGCAGCCCACAGGTGGCCCCAGGTACCACGGATATTACGCTAGCGGACCGCAAGAGTCTTGCGGTGTACTGAAGCTGTTTAAACTACTGAAGTTGATTAACTTACTGAAGCTAGTTTTACTGAAGCTGTTTCGCTTCTTTGGCAACGTATACGGTTAGCATGACCTATACCGAGACTGACCTGGTGGCGTGGTCTAGCTTAGTCTCGAAGGGGCGCGGTATGTTCGATTGTTCGGATGCAGGAATATAAATACATCAAGTTTATTCTGTATAGTGCAATAAGAACAACAATACAAATTATCAGGGAGGAGCACTGGGGAAAGAGACACCTTATGGGAATCAGGAGAGGAGCTCTAACCTAAATAAATCCCGATACAAGTAATTTACAAGAAAGCAGGTGAGGCTAAGAACTTGGGAAATACTCCCACTTTTCTTAGTTGATGAGTGAAGCCTGATTCAAGTAATATACAAGAAAGCAGGTGAGGCTAAGAACTTGGAAAATGTTCCCACTGTTCTTAGTTGATGAGTGAAGCATGATTCAAGTAATATACAAGAAAGCAGGCGAGGCTAAGAACTTGGGAAATGTTCCCGCTATTCTTAGTTGATGAGTGAAGCCTGATTCAAGTACTATACAAGAAAGCAGGTGAGGCTAAGAACTTGTGAAATGTTCCCACTGTTCTTAATTGATGAGTGACCTGTGGCTCCTTCCTCGCCCGTCCTCACAAGTACTGTACACGGCACTACCTAGTAACTACTACAATTCAGTGTTATTCGCTGAGCTACCCACCGACGACTCTCTGATTAATCCTTGCTTTATTCCGCAAGAAACATTTATTTTATTAGCACTGCACGTACGCTTAGATCGAGATATTATAAGCCGTACAATCTAAAGGTGCTAAATTGGGAAGAAACACGGAGACAAATAAGAGGAAGAAACATAGGAATGTTATCTGGAGGGGGAGGGTGCATCACTATACAAGCACCTTTCATTTGCCTGAAGAAACCTGTTTTGTTATAACGGCGCAAGACTGCTTCAAATCTACAGTGGGAATTAGTATAATACTAATAATAATTTCTGCCAGTACAAAACAGGTTCATAATTAGACAGTGGTTCAAAACTAGCATACAAAAACTTAAGGCATTTTCCCGCGATAATACCGGAATATAACCCTAGATTACTGATTCATCAAAAAACAACAAATCAACTATCTCAGATTGCAAAAGGGCAATCAGACAATCACGAATCATGAATCTTACTGCGTTCCAAGATTCCCGAATCGAGATCCACGAGCGAATCCAGATTCTCAGAGAGACCGATTTGTCTAATCTGGATACTCTTGATGACTAACTCTTCTTGCCAATGCAAAATCTACCTGTACCTAGCAGAAGAGCCGGAAGCGGTTTCACAGCTGCTCCCAAACATCGCCATGATTGGTTAACACAGGATTGAGTTGTTGAGTTCGAGTCGTTAGTGCTCCGTTTTTTCGTTCTTCCCGCGGGTCACTGGCGTGTTTTGGAATTAGTCATACTGAGTATTATCGGAGAAAACGCGTTTTGGAGAATCCGGATTGTGAATTGTCAATCTGCATTGTCACGGGAAAAGGCTATTAATCAAATATCTTGAGTTCATAGCCGTCGTAAAGACTCGGATACTAAAGCTACGGGCACACACAGTCTGATAAGAGTTGCGTTTTCAGGCTCGCGATTCTCAACCCGTGTTCGTCGCAAACCGTTTTTACGGAGCGCATCCCAACACATGTTAATTGTTCTGTGGTTTCAAGCGTTTTTAGCTCCCGTGTTTCTTTCGAGTTCAACACCGAATCCAAACACAAGCGGACTCGGTAGAGCATCAAATCCTGTGCCTGGTTCTCTTATGCAAAACACGGGTGCTGAAAACGGGTGATAGCACAGCGTGTTAGGATTCGACTCCAACACGCTAATGGCTGATAACGCAACTAAGATTTGCTTTTGAAATTACGCATTCGAAATTCTCGTCGCTCAAATGGGAGAACCTGCATGCGCCGCGTCAAAACTTTGGAGCTAACTCGAAATCCGACTGTGAAAACCTGTGGATTCACTATGCAAGTACCTTTATGTGTGTATTGGCACCTGACAGGTTGCATTTATAATTCTTTCAATATGGAAATTTAAATACTATAACGAAGAGAAATGTCTAGCCCTTTGCTTAAATGTAGTAGTTACGACTTCCCGCTGCGTAGAGTCGACTGTTCCGTGCGATAAGGCTGAGCAGATTTGAGGTGGTAAAGTCATTCTTCGAGCGTGAAAAGTCAAGAGCCGCGTTCTTTGTCACGGGAGTTCTCACCGGTAGTCTCCGGTTTTTTTATAAGCCGTTTTTGCACCACCGGTGACTACTCACCGGTGCGGACTAACCAGGACCTGCTCGGGAGCCCGGCTTGACCGAGGAGTTTGAGGAGTCATTGGTGATCCAAAAACGCGTTACAAGAGAACAAGACCAAAGGTTTCGATGGGATCACAAAAGTTCAAATTTGATCCAGACAACTGGGTTTTGTCCTTGCCAAATCCAGTGTTCGTCAGACTCCTTGAACACTTTTACTATTAAAATTTAGAAACCCATTAAGGCCAAATAGCTAATCATATAAGAAAACAAAGTTCAGATATGGATTCAGCATGTGTGTTTACCCCTTTAAGTCATATCTATTTTGATGAAGCAGATCGAAACTTCCTGCCTTACTTCTGCCAATTTTCCTGTTTCGGCGGAATTCCGGCAAAAAAATAAAGCTCAAAAACGAATTCAGCATGTCTTCTTACCCCTACATCCAATCTCTAACCAACTTCAAATTAAACTTTAAAAAAAAATTCCGGTTTCAGCCGGATTCCGAGCGATCTACACGTCCGGTGAGAAAAAGATTGTCATATGCGAATTCAGCATGTCTACTTACCCACAAATCGAACATCTTATCAAATTTAAATAAAACTTTTACTTTAACACGTTTCAGCACGTTTCCTTGCCCCTAAATAGAACCTCCAATCAACTTCATATTACTTTTCACAAATTTTCCGGTTTTCGCCGGATTCCGGGTGAACTATTTGTCCGGCGTGAAAATAAATTTCATATTCGGATTCAGCATGTCTCTTTACCCCTTAGTCGACTAATTCATTAGCTTTAAAAAAATATTTTTTATTTCCCTTAATTTCAAACCCCTCCCCCACCCCTAAATATTGAGCTACATAGCCCATCTTCGAACTTGACCTGTACTTTGACCCAAAGAGTCCTCATGTCAATTTTGATCAAAATATCTCAACCCCTTCGAAAGTTATAGTGCTAACAGTCGGACGGACGGACGGACAACTTTTGTGATGTCATAGGTATCCCTCCACTTACGTTTTGGGATCCAAAAACCGGACACTGGTGACAAGACACCAGAGACAGCCCGGAGTGCAACGAACGCAGCTAAGAGTGACTTTGCCACCTCAAATGAAGCGCAGGCTTATCGCATGGCACGCTCGACTCTACACAGCCAAAAGTTATAACTACTATAAGAAAACAGAATTCATAAATTTCTTTTCGTGATATCTGGATTCAAGGGACCATATATGGAACCTACCAGGTGCCAATAAGTACGTTAATACAAACAATAACAAATAATCCAATAGAACCTCCATCTTTGGTCCCATGCAGCGACTATGGATACCCCGACGAATCTGAACCGAGCTAGAGCTACTTGCTGTGAGCTTTCAGTTAATACCCGTCTACTTCCCTCTTCCCCGCTGTGCATACCATGTGAAAAACTATAGCAGGCCTGTAGGCCTCGAGAACTCCGTTCTGCAGATAGTCAGACGTGACGTCACAACAGTGGACAACCAATCAGCTGTAAAGGACGACTCAGACGGCGTTTGTAAGGAAATTTCTTCTCCGGGGCTCTACTGCGATACAGGCTAGCTGTTCGAAGAGGGCTCCGCATGGTCGTATTGCAGAGATAGGGAGACGGAGGTTCCTGTGCTTATTTGTTCTTGATACAATTAGATTCAGGTACGCTTTAACAGATAAGTTACCTGGTGTGTGGATTCGATCGACGTTTACAGTTTTGAAGATTGCGTCCCTAATGAGCCTAGCATGATCCGTTACTCCTAGGTGGAACAGGAGATCCGCTGAGGCATTCAACATGGCAATGGGGTTGGCAATGTTCTTCCCAACGAGATTCCTTCCGTGGTTTCGGGTGCCAGGTTCAAATACAGCGTACTAGAAAAAAATCGGGATGAGTCGCGAAGTAATACAAAGCAAGAGAAAAGGCTTTCGCCTCTAAATAACTCTAAGAAATTTTGAGTAGTCGAACTGATCAGAGTTAAAAAATCTCATCGCATCTTCGGTAAGGCTGTTCCAAGGATCAACAATTCTGTTGCCAAAACCCCACTTAAAAACGTCCTTGTGGAATCTTGACTTTGTAAGCTTGTACGAGTGCCCTCGATGATGACGGTTAATGCTGAATCTTACTAAATCAGTCACTTCAAAATTGTCATAACTTCCATTGATTAATTTGAATGTTTCAATCAGGTCTCCTCTAAAAAATCTGTATGCATGGAGGGAAGGCACAATTTGGCTAATCTCACTTGGTAGGGGAGATCGCGCAGATCTGGTACGAACTTCGTAGCTCTCCGTTGTATTTTTAAATCCAACGGAGAAGTAGGGAGGGACGAAATGTTAAATTATTACTAACGGCTTTAAATCCGCCAAAATGCCAATACTGAAACATACACATATATAACAAAGACAAAAAGTGTCCAATTACGAAAACAAAATTTAATAAAAAATCAAAATATACTTTCACGTCTTACAAGAAAAGTTTTGGGGGAAACTCGGGAGAGGAACTGGGTAAAAGTAAAAATTAAAAGCCCGGATTTAACGGATTTAAATTTGGCATCAAGCCTGGCCTTGGAATAGGTGTGTTAGGAACTTGTTTGTGTTTTTCGTGATTTTTTCGTCCTATTTTTGTGTACTATTAAATTATATATCCATCTATCTCTCCCAGGACTATAACCGGCTCCATCGGTTCATAGACATGGATGGTATTATCAGAGAAAGAAAACTCAAACCCCAAGCCCATTTCACATACTCTACCATACCATCTACCCAATCGAGGACCAAAAGCAGCCGTGTTCAAAATAAACTTCAGCACTATCATTTACATCCAAGAAATTCTAACGAAGAAACTTAACATAATCAGATACTCATCGTTGGCAAAATCTTTAATTATGTTATCACACGTGTTCGCTTTCTAGTTTGAGCCTGAATTTGAGCCCTTAACTCAGAAGGGCCAAAATATCGCTCCAAGACGATTCAGCTGACGTAGGCTACCTGTTTAACCCAGTCAGCTTTGGCTGAAGAACTATGAGCGTGTTCCGCCGTATTTACCGTAGTTACTACGCATGACGTCAAGAATTTTGCCTTCTTGGCGCCAAGGCTGGAACGTATCATTGTATTTTCCTCCAAAAATATCACTCCACGGAGTAATGCAGCCAATCACGTTACAGAGATCCGTAGTTACCACACTTACTACGCTCCCGAGTATGGTTAGCAAACAGTTATTATTTAGAGAAGGTTGGAACGGTCAGCGTAGTAACTTTACGTGAGGTTGGATGGAAATAGTAACTAATAGCAAGAACAATAACGAGATAGAACTGCTGTCTCCCTATCTTGGCCATTCAAACATACCGAGTCGAGAAAAATACGTCCGACTCCAGAAGCAAACGAGCGGAGGTTACTAGCTTCGCGCCACATCACATTTCGTTACCTCTAGAAATAGCTATATCGCTGTTAAATCGAAGGAAATCTAGCAGTCAAAGCTGATTGGTTATATGGACACGCTCCAGAGCGGGTCGGCGCGCGGAGTACGCATAGTGTTAGCCTCCTTCAATATTTCTTGTGCGATAAGCAACGGTGAAGACGGAAGAAGAGTAAACGGGTATCAGCATCAGCTCAAAGCTAGAGTAAATACCTCAAGGTCCACTCAATTTTGTCGGGGTTTTCATAGTCGCTGCATGCGACTAGAGACAGAAGCTCTATCTGATTATTTGTTCTTGCTAATAGTCACTACTGCTAGAAGGGTAGACATACTCCATGTGTACAGTGGATAGTGTATACCCTCTCCCCGCGCTTCCTCACCATCTCCCTAAACCCGGTATTACTGACCTTTGGTCCGTAGTTAATACCAGAATGGACTCCGGGGCCTCCGACCAAGCCACATGTCAAGTTGGAGACAATGGCGCCGTATAGGTTTGTCATCAGCATGACCTCGAACTGCTGCGGCCTAGCAACCAGCTGCATGCAGCAGTTGTCAATGATCATGTCGCTGTGCTTGATCTCGGGGTAGTCCTTGGCAACCTCGCGGCAGACCTCCAAGAAGAGACCATCTGAGGCCTTCCTGTAAAAGGCAATATCGTTAAAGTTTACAGGACCCCTCTTGCTTATTCTACTTTTTATAAAATACCTAACTCCCTTATGGAATTAAAAACTAAAATTCCCACCTTTCTCCTTGGTTTTGTTTTGTACCTACGGATTGTTTTCGCCGGTTACACAACGCAAAGCTTGCCAGAATCTTGAACGTCTGCTGGCAAATCTTTCAAACACAAGGATATGAGACTTTTCTCTTTTGACTTCTTTTTATTTGCTTAGTTTTCCTACTTTTTAACCGAGTACGTTCAGTTTTCAAATGTTTTTGCGCCCAGCCGCCACGTCGGAGTGCAGACAAGCGATAACAAGAAAATCGCTAATTTCGGATGGAAAGTAATATTATTTTCGAGAAACATTTTTCTGATCCGTTTTAGAGTGAAAAGATCATTTCTAGTAAGAGTTGTGCTTTAAAGTTTAGCTGAAAAGGTAGCTCATTTTTGTAACTTGCGTATTTTAAGTATTATTTTGACTCAGCTGACTGATCTTTAATGTTTCACAATGGGCCATCGTCACGACGTTAAGTCCCGAAGTTTGGCGACCCGACCCAACCAGATTCAAAGCTAGACCGGGTAATTTGAATTTCAACGAGGACGTGGCTTTTTCTCCTGTAGAATCAAAGACCCTGCTATGTGCCCGGCAGCAAAATAAATCCAGAAGAGACCCATAACTAGCAGCTTCGCAAGTTCTGTTCATTTATGGAATTTCGTACTGTTGTTGATCCTAAATATTTGAAATTAAATGGATCTACAACCCGAGACTGGAATATTTTTTGCACAAATAAGAAATATTTGTTCGGGAACCTAGGGCGTGTGCGTGTTCCTCTCACCAAGTTTCATCCCGATCTCTCCACTCTAAGCGTGTCACATGATTTCCGCCCCCCCCCCCCCCCCCGCCTCCCCCCCCCCACATTCATCGGATTCGGTCCGACTTGAAATGGGACATCTGACAAATGACGTCTTTCCAAATATCAAATTTCATTAAGATCCGATAAACCGTTCGAAAGTTATGCATGCCACTAAATTCCGGATTCCGGCTCCCCTTCCTCCCCCCACGATGGTCGGATCTGGCAAGTGACTATTTCCAACTTAGTTTGGTCGGGTCCCTAATATGTCTGCCAAGTTTCATCGTCCTAGCTTATCTGGAAGTACCCTAACTCGCATACACCGGACTAACCGACCGACCGACAGAGAGACCAACGGAAAAGTGATCGGTACATGGCACTTGTCCGGAAGGCATCTGCCATAAAAACACATAATTTTCAATCTTCGGCCAGGAAGCAGTGGATAACGTCGTGCGCTGGTTGGGCCCTGTTGTCCATGATTTGTATAGCGACGAGTGCCGACGAGGAAACTTCCCAAAGGATAACACTTGCATCGTGAATTTTGAACTTCTCCGTCAATGTATGGCTATGACATCATTCGACAAGTGAAGCAGGTGCTTTGCATATTTAAAATCACATGATCCCATCTTTTTGTCTACGCTGTTCAGACAATGCACAAATCTGAACCTTAAACTCTCCCATACAAAGTTGTTAAGGTATTCTGACTCAGTCAATCTGGCTGTGACGCAGATGAGTTCGCTGACGAGCAACCGAAGAGAAACTTGAAAAAATCTCCAAGATGTTTTAGTTCTCTGACCAGACTTGAAAACTAAATCTTGACACTGCAAACGCGCCCTCGGAAGGGACGGGAGAATCCCCACGCGGAGTTAACTGACACTTACATGATGTTAGCCTTGTGGACTGTGGTGACCTTGGATCGTCCCTCTTTCTTTGCAAGTTCAAAAGCAAACCTTGCCAAGCGCTCGGAGTTCTTCCTAGTAATGATCTTCAAGCTCTCAACAACGCCCGGAACACTTTCGTGCTCCAACATGGCATATTCTCCTTCCGTATTCTGACGCACAATTGTGATGTCGACGTCGGTGTGTCGGGTCTTGACACCCGGCAAGGATCTGCACTGCATAACGTAGGCGAAGAGGTCGAGCCCGTTTCTCAACTCGACGTTCCGAGAGATCATGCCAGGCCTATTCTCTCTCGTCTCAATGTTTCCTTGAAAGATAGGTCGAATTAACTAACTAAACTTTACGTCACTTGCAAACATAGTGACAAGAACGTACAGAATAACATGGTAAGGAGGGATATTTTTTAAAGGGTGGAGAAGCTTGTGGGAAAAATTGCGTAATTCGAATGACAGGGATTAAAGTTTTGGGGAAATAGGGAGATTAGGGAGATGAAGACAGTTATGGAATATCAAGATTATCGTATATCATCATCGTACCGGCAAGAACTGGGGAGTCTAAGAATCATATGTTTGTTTTATTTAAACAAAACAAATGTTGATCGCCTTGTGCAGGAGACGCCTTGTCACTTTTTGGGATCCCAAAAATAAGTGTAATACCTGTGAGATCGCAAAAGTTGTCCGTCTCTCCGTCCGTCCGTCTGTCAGCACGATAACTCTCGAAGGGAATGAGATATTTTGATGAAACGAGTTCGAGTTCGTAGATGGGACCGATAGCTGCATATTTAGGGGAGGGGAGGGGTTTCAAATTAAGGGGCGAAAAAAGTATCTTTTAAAGGCGATTACGGGGTAAGACGACATGCTGAACACGAATATGAAAACCATTTTGTTGCCAGACAAGCAGTTCACCCGGAATCCGGCTAAAACCGGAAAGTTCGTTAAAAGTAAAAGTTTTATCTGAAGTTGATTAGATAACCGATTTAGGTGTAAGGAGACATGTTGAATCCGAATATGAAAATGATTTTCTCATCGGACAAGTAGATCGGCCGGAATCCAGCCAAAACCGGAAAGTTTGTCAAAAACAAAAGCTGAACCTGAAGTTGATTAGAGGTTCGATTGAAGGATAGTGAAAGAGTGAATCCGAATATGAAAATTATCCTATCGCCGGACAAGTAGATCGCCCGGAATCCGGCCAAAACCGGAAAGTTTGTCAAAAACAAAAGCTTAACCTGAAGTTGATTAGAGGTTCGATTGAAGGATAGTGAAAGATGCTGAATCCGAATATGAAAATTATCCTGTCGCCGGACAAGTAGATCGCCCGCAATCCGGTCATAAACGGAAAATCCGATAAAAATCCTCTCTGTGATATTTCAAAGCGTAATTTTTTGGGCGAGTACATGCTCAATTTACTAGCTTGGACAAAGATAAAAGTGATGTTTCTTATAACACTTATTAGATCTTTATTTTATGCATAAATCAGCTTGTATAATTCAGCTTGGAGTAGGTTATTTTTTTTTAATGATTTTTGTAGCTATGTTATTTTTTTAAGCTTATCGCATATTCTGGTACAGTTTATAAAGCAATCTAATCAAGCTTCACAACATTATTCCACAAATAAAAATTTTCAATAGGCGCTTTAAGCCATGGAACTTGTGATGAAACACCAGAACAATCAGATAAACTGCATCGGCGGCTTGACTTTGGTGACATCTCAAATATATCCTTTTCTACCAAGCATTGTTGGGAGTTTTTGAATTTCCTGCCACTACATCCCAGCTCCTAAGATTTGGATCGCCGAAATGTCAGAGAGGTAAAGACAAGGGATAACAAGAAAGCGGCCGATTTTCGTAGCGCCGGCTAAAGGAAGTCGGAAATGTTTATTTATTAAGCATTCAATACAAAGTAAAGCATTAGAAGTGTCCATTGTGCTTTAAAAGTTGAAGTTTTATGTGAAGCTGATAATGTAGATATGGATGGTATGGAGATAAGCTGAATCAGTTTTTGAACTTCAGTTTTTCCGGCTGAAACCGGAAATAGCAGGAACTTTCGTCAAAGTAGACATGACGCAGGCTATAGGGTAAACTCACATGCTGAATCCATATTTGAACTTCGTCTTCTCCGATGATTACCACCGGGACCGGAACAAGACCCCATTGTCTGTAAATATTAAATTTTTGGGATCCCATCGAAACCTTTGGTCTTGTTTAGTTCGAAAGTGTGTATTTTGTGCGTAAATGAAACGTTTCTTTGGCTTTCATTTCATTGAAGATCCTGTCGAACATATCATACTCATCAACACGACCTTCCTAATCATACCATTTTTAATTTACTAGATCACTTATAATAGTTTCTGGGATCCCAAAACGTAAGTGGAGGGATACCTATGACATCGCAAAAGTTGTCCGTCTGTCTGTCCGTCTGTCCGCACGATAACTCTCGAAGGGATTGAGATACTCTGATGAAACTTGATGGGAGGATCCTTTGGGTCAAAGTACAGGTCACGTTCGAAGATGGGCTCTGTAGCCGTATATTTGAGGGTGGGGGAGGGGTTTCAAATTAAGGGACAACACAAATATTTTTTGAAAGCTATCGAGATAGTCGATTATGAGGTAAGAAGACATGCTGAGCACGATAATGAAAACCATGTTCTTGTCGGACAAGTTGTTCGTCCGGAATCCGGCAAAAACCGGAAAGTTTGTTAAAAGTAAAAGTTTCATTTGAAGTTGATTAAATGTTTGATTAAGGGATAAGAAGACATGCTGAACACGACGGTGAAAACCATTATCTCGCTGGACATGTAGTTCGTCTGGAATCCGGGAAAAACCGGAAAGTTGGTTAAGAGAAAATGTTTCATTTGAAGTTGATTAAATGTTTGATTTAGGGGTAAGAAGACACGCTGAGCATGATGGTGAAAATCATTTTCTCGCCGGACAAGTAGTTCGTCCGGAATCCGGCAAAAACCGGAAAGTTTGTTAAAAGTAAAAGTATTATTTGAAGTTGATTAAATGTTTGATTTAGGGGTAAGACGACATGCTGAACACGATGGTGAAAACCATTTTCTCGCCGGACAACCGGCCGAAACCGAAAAATACGTTAAAAGCGAAAGTTTTATCTGAAGTTGATTAGATGATAGACTTAGGGGTAAGAAGGGACGCTGAGTCTGTATATGACAATCATTTTTACCCGGACATATAATTAGTCAGGAATCTGGTTGTACCTGCATTTTTTTTAAGTCAAAGTTTTATTTAAAGTTGATTAGATGCTCTTTACAGGCATAAGGAGAGGAATTCGGGCGAAACCGCAAATTTGGCAGAAGTAAAGCAGTAAGTTTCGGTCAGTATCGTCAAAATAGATATGGCTTATAGAGGTATAGACAGATAGATAGATAGATAGAATATCTGAACTCGGTTTTCTCTGATGATTAGCCTAGCGAAGACTGGATCTGGCGAAGACAAGACCCAATTGTCTGGATCAAATCTTAGATTTTTGGGATCCCATCGACACCTTTGGTCTTGTTGTTACTGGTCTTCAATTTTCCTTAGTCCCCAGATGGCACAAGTTCTATCCAAAGAACTGATGGACGGTTTAAGGAAGTATGTTGCGGTGGAACTGATCACTTATTTTGATCACTTTATTTGGGATCCCGAAACGTAAGTGGAGGGATACCTATGACGTCGCAAAAGTTGTCCGTCTGTCCGCACGATAACTCTCGAAGGGATTGAGATATTTTGATGAAACTTGGTGGAAGGAGCCTTTGGGTCAAAGTACGGGTCAAGTTCGAAGATGGGCTCTGTAGCCCTATATTTGAGGGTGGGGCAGGGGTTTCAAATTAAAGGGCAGAAAAACTATTTTTTGAAAGCTATTGAGATAGTTGATTTTGGGGTGAGGAGACATGCAGAATTCGAGAATGAAATTATATGTAACTATAACAAATAGTTCACCCAGAATTCGGCAAAAACCGGATAATTTGTGAAAAGTGAAAGTTTAATATGAAGTTGATTAGAGGTTCGATTTAAGGACAAAGAGACGTGCTGAGTCCGAATATGAAATTTATTTTCTCGCCAGACAATTAGTTCGGCCGGAATCCGGCCAAAACTGGAAAATTTGTTAAAAGTAAAAGTTTAATCTGAAATTGATTAGAGGTTGGATATAGGGGTAAGGAGACATGCTGAATTCATTTTTGAGCTTTAGTTTTTTGCCAGACAAGTAGTTTGTCCAGAATCCGGCCGAAACCGGAAGTTCGGCATAAGTAAGGAAGGAAGGAGATACGACGTAGGCTATAGGGCCATTTGCTGAATCCATATTTGAGTATTTGACAGCGCAAAACGGATATCTGAATATATCTGAACTTGTTGAAATTCAGCTGGCGTATCTGGTTTGCACTATCAAATACTAACTTGGCCTTCTCCGATTATTACCATTGGCCTTAACCTGTTTTTAAATGTTAAAAGTAAAAATGCTTAATAAGTCTGTTGAAGACCGGATATCTACAAGACCAAATTTTCGGGAGCAAATATTAAAAATTTTGGGATAACATCGAAACCTTTGGTCTTGTTGTGAATAGTCTTTAATTTTCTTTAGACACCAGATGTCAGAAGTTCTATCCAAAGAACCGTGTAGGGTTTAAGGAAGTCGGTTGCGGTGGATTGTAGCAAACGACGTATCCTTTACGGAATGCTCATTGGTAAGAATGAATCGCTATGCAAATCATCCCATTTTTAATTTAGTAATATCACTTATAACAGTTTCTGTTAACAGTCTTTAATTTTCCTTAGTCTCCAGATGGCACAAGTTATATCCAAAGAACTGATGGAGCGTTTAAGGAAGTAGATTGCGGTAAAACTGTAAGCACCGTAGATACCAAACGACGTGCGGAATGCTCACTGATAAGAATGGATCGCTATGCAAATCTGCCGTATTTTCCTACGAAGCCGTGTTTTGGCTTCGAAAGTGGCCCAAAGAAGCAAAAACGGGATTTTCGGGTTTTTGGGATCCAAAAACGTAAGTGGCAGGATACCTATGACTTCGTAAAGTTATCCGTCTGTCAGCACGATAACTCTCGAAGGGGTAGAGATATTTTCTTCGAACTTGGTATACGGATCCATTGTGCCAAAGTACAGGTCAAGTTCGGAGATGAGCCATGTATTGGGGGAGGGGTTTCAAATTAAGGGACGAAAAAAAAATGTTCTGACAAGCCAATGATATAATCGATCTAGGGGTAGGAAGGAGACAAGCAGAATCCACATCTGAAACTTATTTTCTCGCCGGCTTATTGTTCGTCCGGAATCCGGCCAAAATTGGATTTTTTTTTTTTAAAGTAAAGGTTTTATTTGAAGTTGATTAAATGTTCGATTTAGGGTAGAAGACATGCTGAATCCATATACAATAATCATTTCCTACCTGGAAATATAGTTCGCCCGAAATCTGGCCAAAGACGGGAAAATTTTTAAAAATTTTATCTGAAGTTGGTTAGAGGATCAATGTTGTGGTAAGGAGGAGTGCTGAATTCGTACATCAAAGTTATCTTATCGCCCGACAAATGGTTCGCCCGGAATCCGGCCAAAACCTGAAAATTTGTTCAAAGTTAAAGGTTATCTTAAGTTGATTAAGGTTCGATATAGGGGTAAGTAAGTATGCTGAAGTCGTCTTGAGATTTAGTTTTTTGCCGGACAAGGAGTTCATCAGAAATCCGGCCGAAGTCGGATATTTGGCAGAAGTAAGACAGGAAGATTCGTCCATTGCCATTAATCTGTTTCTAAATTCTGACAGTAAAAATGTTCAAGGAGTCTGGCGAAGACCGGATATCTACAAGACGCAACTGGATCAAGTATAAAATTTTTGGGATCTCATCGAAACCTTTGGTCTTGTTTTTCTTGAGCAGCTAATAATAAATCGAAGTATGTTAAGCGAAGGGTAAATATAATCTTGGAAATTCTGGTTGCACTTTCGGCAACCATCTTCATTGACTAAAAAATAACTCACATGCTTCAACATCAAAACACCATAAGAGCGAAGCGGACACGAAGAACAATTCATGGCATGCAACTAAAACCAGAAGAATCATGCAAATTGACCGACAAATAAAATAAATAATAACTTTTAAAATGTGCGTGGCTAAAACTTCAGTATATATTTATACTTGTGAGACAGTTTGTCGATACTAGAACGACAATTAGTTATTGGTATTTGTTCGTATGGACTGCTTTATTTCCTAGTGAAAGCAGCTTCTAGTTTCAACTGCCCAGTCGCTACCCTCTAACAGCACCAAAATGGTAAGAGACGGATTTGGTTAATGGCGACATGGAATTTGCTGCAAATCAGAGCGTGTCATTGAATGTTAGGGCTGAGATATATGGCTGCAAAGACTGGTGCCACTCCATGCCCGCAGGGAAGATCTAATTTTACATTTTGGCTGGTCGATCCTTGTCGGTGAAAAGCAAGGAGACAAGAAAAGCAACTCGGAAGATGACAAGAAATGCGGCCCATGAACATACCGAGAGAAAGGTGAACCATTTGTTCAGTTCGAAGCAAAGCCAGTGGTACAGAGAAATAAAAAATATAGTTGGAAAAACAGAGAAAGGAGTGGATTTTAATTTAGATGAAAAAGAATCTGAAACTGCAAATAAAAAGACGAAATACCTAGTCCTCCTCTTAATTTTAATGATTTCCCTATTATTTCGCCAGAGGAGGTAAAACGAAAGCTAAGTGTTTTGAAAAGAACTAGTGTAACACCGGTTGATATCCCTGTGGAATTAATTAAAGCATTCCCTGATAAATTATGTTTCCCCTTGGCCCATATTTTTAATCAAGTAACCAAAACCGGTGATTACCCATCTATTTGGAAAAAAGGATACGTTACACCAATCCCCAAAAAAGATGCGCCAAATGATTTTTCTGGAGTTAGACCGATTACAATGACCCCTGTGTTTAGCAAAGTGTATGAAGGTTTCCTGTCTGCTTGGTTAAAGAAACAGGTAATAGAGCTTATTGATCCTAGACAGTTTGGAAACATGCCTAAAACGTCAACTGCCCATTATCTGGTAAGTATGCTGGATAAAATTCTCAAACATCTGGACGAGCCTGAACGTTGGGTAAACCTAATTGCTATTGACCTTAAAAAGGCTTTTGACCTTATTTGCCATAGTACACTGTTAAAGAAACTTCTTTCCAAGTTTAATGTCCACCCTTTTCTGGCACGAATTGTTGCTAATTTCCTTTCAAATGGAACACAGCGTACTAAGTACAAGTCAACTTTTTCTGATGAATTGCCTATCTTTTGTGGTGTGCCTCAGGGTACAATACTTGGACCACTACTTTTTCTAATTATGATAAACGAGCTGGCAATAAGCATGCCAGATCGCTGGAAATATGTTGATGATTTATCTCTTGCAGACCTGTGCTACAAAAACATCCAAAGCAGTGCAGCTACAATCATGGCTGATATATCAGAGGATGCTGCCGCAGATAAGATGACTGTCAATGTCCAGAAGTCTGTTGTACTGACCTTTTCTTTCCTTAAAAGTATCCCCCAGTTTCATCCCCCCCTTCCTGCTTCCAGCCGTGTAACTGAACTTAAACTCCTTGGGGTGTACCTTACTGCTGATCTAAAGTGGGAGAAACAGACGGAAATGATGCTTCGAAGAGCTAATGCAGGTATTAGCTCTCTGAAGCTGCTGTCTCGGCACGGAATACCTTCAGATCACCTTTTGCGAGTTTATACATCTTTTATACGGTCCTGCTTAGAATACTGTTCCCCCGTTTGGCATTATGGCCTGACGCAGGAGCAGTCAGACGTGATTGAGAGAGTTCAATTTCGGGCATTGTTGATCATTTCAAAAGCGCCAAAAATCCCATACTGTGCCCTCCTTGAACAGTTTGGCCTAGATTCCCTTGCTAGTCGTCGACAAAAGCTGTCGCTTGATTTTGGTACAGGGTTGCTGAACAGTACATCCCATCGATCCATACTGCCCCCTGATTTCAAGCCACATCGAGAAAGACCCGCAAGAGCAGTGGCACAAGTTGTACCTCTCATACAGCCTATTCAGGTGTCTCGAAACCGATATCTGAAAAGCTTTGTTCCCTCCTTTGTCAAGGTTTTTAACGCCAGTGCTAGTAAGTAATTGTGTACCTGAGTTTACTTCTTTTTATTAAATGTATTTGACGATTACTGTTATTTTAAATTAATTCGTAAGTGTTGACTATAAATTGTATATATATTTTTTATTGACGACCAAACGAATATTCGGCTTGTCCGCTGCACGTTTTAGAAATAAATGGAATTGAATTGAATTGAATTGAAGTTCAAATGAGACTGTCCATGCTGAAAAATACATCAACAGCACCACTTGATATTCCTGTGCCGCTGATTAAAGCTTTCGCGAAAGAACTAGCGTTCCCTTTTACAGAAATATTTAACAAAATAAATAATAGCCTACAGGACAGTTTCCGAAAAAGTGGAAAACCTGTTTTATCACACCAATTCCAAAAAAAAGGAGGTGCGAATGATTTTTCAGGGGTTAGACCTATCACTGTTACTTCTGTTTTCAGCAGGATGTATGAAAGCTTTGTTGCTTCTTGTTTAAAAGAGAAACTTTTGAAAATAATTAATAAAAAGCAATTCGGGAAAATTCCCGAATCGTCGACTGTCCATTTCCTCGTAAGTTTAATTAATTTCATGCTAAAACATCTTGAGGACCCCGGTAAATGGATTAACCTAATAGCTATTGATTTCAAAAAGGCATTTGACCTTGTCGATCACTCAATTCTAATCCAGAAAATGAGTGATAGTAACATTCCCGAATATCTTATCAAAATTATCAGAAGCTTTTTAACTGATAGAGAACAAGTAGTAAAATACCAAAATTCTTTTTCCTCTAAGTTGCCAGTTTTTTGCGGGGTCCCTTAGGGTACAGTGCTAGGTCCATTATGTTTCCTCCTAATGATTAACGATATAGCTGCCGCACTAGAGGAAAGATGGAAATATGTCGATGACCTTTCTCTGGTTGAAGTGGTATCTAAGTTGGATAAGAGCTCTGCTTTAAATTGCGTACGTCAAATATCTTCGGAGGCTAATGAAGTGAATATGATTGTAAACAAGGAAAAGTCAGCAATCCTTCCTATTTCTTTTTTAAAATCACCGCCCCAATTTGAACCTCTCATTTCCGAAGAACTCCTTTGCAACTCAACTCAATTTTTGTTCGGCTTTTGCCTTTCCCTTTTCAGCTTTGGCTTTTTATCGTTTTCAGGTCTTTTTTAACATTCTCGCGTATTCGCAAGTTGCCGTTACTACTAAGGACTTTTCACTTTTCTCGGATGAAAACGCTATTTTGACAAATGCCATTTTATTTGTATTTTACTTGCCCTTCAAACTTTTTATCTTTAAAATCCGAGACAGTCTCGAAATACTGATTTTCACTCTGAATCAAATTCCTCTTTTATTGGATTTTGGGATAAACTGGCTAAAGTAGTGAGGCAAAAAGCCAAAAGGAGAGCGTAACTTGGCCACCCACCAAGTTTGCCTTTTTGCAAAAAGCCGAGGGAAAAGGCGGAAGTCGGCGTTTGCCTTTTTGACAAAAACGGGAAATTGTCAAACAGTGCTTAGGACCATTTTACGAAAACGCAAAAAAGTAAAAAGCCGTCGAAAAGGCGAGTGAAAAGTCGAACAAAAACGCAACTAATGACTCTCCTAGGAGTAGTCTCTTCTGATCTCTCTTGGTATGAAAACACAAAAGCAATTTTAAAGAAAACAAATGCAAGTATTTCAATGCTTAAAACATTGAAAAAATCTGAAAAATTTGGAGTGCCGAAAGAAAAACTCAAACTTATCTATTGCAAGTTCATTCGGTCAATAACAGAATATGCCTTTCCAGTTTGGCACTTCGGACTTACAAAAGAAGAAGACGGTCAGATCGAGAGAGTTCAGAAGAGATGTCTTCAGATAATTTATGGTGCACCCAAGCTTCCATATTCTTACTACCGTACCTGAAAGAATTTAATCTTGAAACTTTGGCTAAAAGAAGGCAAAACCTTTCCCTAAGCTTTGGTCAAAAGCATCTAAGACTTCCTCTCCACAGCCGTCTTTTGCCTCCTCCATATGCTCCCGAACGAATACGCCTCCCGAGAGAACCGGCTGTGAAGGTTCCAAAGTTGACACCTGTTTTTGCTAAAACAGACCGCTAGCAAAAAGAGCTTTGTGCCTAGTTTTCTGGCCCTTTTTAACTCAACTTGACTTAAAGTGTGTCTTCTTTTTGTTGATTGTGTAATGTGTTTATTTGCTAACAATGTACCTGACGAAAAAATATCGGATTTGGCAGTTTGCTATGATAAGCCATATTTTTTAATTAAAGTTTTATTCTATTCTATTCTATTCTAAGGGTCGTACAAATTCTTTTGTACCTCATTCTACAGAGAAAAAAAAAAAAAAAAAAGGTGTATTCCAAGTGACACATATTCACTATTCACTATATTCAGGTTATTTTGACCTGGTTAAGTGTAATGATCGACATATTTAGTGCCAATTCGGCGCAACGGTTGCGTCAATAAAACTTATTTATCTTTTATCTAACTTTGCGCGTTTCAGAGATGAAATCAAGGGACATTTTCGCGTTGATGGCTGTAGAGCTGAACGGGTGAACCCATCCACGCGGGAATGAGAAAATAGATCGGGCGATGAACGGCTGAGGAAGATGGGTTCCGTCCACCCGAAAATGTCAATTCAGCTGGATGGGAGCATATGAGTGTGAAGGTCCACATTTTTGGTGTCCAATCTGTGCAGGCCTTTTTCTATTCACGCTCAGCTCAAGGCTGCCCTGGGAGCGGTGTTGAACGGGAAGTGTCCACTGAGCTGGATGGCCCGTTCACCTCATCCGTACATGCAAAAATGCCAAAAAGATCGACGGTATCCACACGAAAACGTCCGTCGAGCTCGACGGGAGGTCGATAGGAACAGAGCCATCGACGCCAAAACGTCTCCCTAGTCGACTGTGGAATTCTACAAGATCGTACCTTTGATAGCTACTCCGTTCCTTTTAATAGTGACAATGGCATCACGAAGATCTTCTTCGTTGTCCCATAAAGGACTCAGATGAACTTCCTCAAAGTCAACTGGAACACCAGCATATCTGAAGACCTCTTTTACATTGGCCATCAATTCGGGTCCGATGCCATCACCAGGTAGCATGGTGACTGTGTATCGTCCGCCATATTTAGCCAAAGGTGGAGGCTAAAATAATAATAATAATATCTTAATAATAACATAATGCAAAAAATAGGCTGTTGGCCTGTACAGAGCTCATCTTGAACACTTTTCATCATTAATTTTTTCAGTGTACAGACTGTCCAGCGAAATCTTTCGGTAACTACTATCTCTGTGATGAGACTTGCTAGATTATCGCATGGTGCGATATTTTGACAAAAGTAAACAAAATTGTTCCAGCCTTGATGCCAAGAAACCAGGAGCTGCAATGTCATCAGTAGTCACTACGGTAAGTAGGGTGGAGCACAACCTGAATGTTCACATATATCTAAGCATCAGTAGTAGACATTAATGAACCAAATGTATTATACAAATACATTAAATAATGCAAATATCTGACATGATACAAACATAGAGACTTGCAAATAGCCAATAATGAACCAAAATGTGAATTGAAAAATACACTGAACCAAATACTTACAGGAGGAGCAGCTGAGAAGTTCCTAACTGTGCTGGCAGAAAGCTGGATGGACTTGGTCTGTAAGATAAGAACAAGTAAGACCATTACCTTAAATCACAGCTTGGAGTGAAATAAGGACTTTTCATCCTGTTGAATCACAACTTGTGATCACAACCATCACAACCAGCGACCCTACAGGAGCATTGGCACCTTTGTTGCTGGACAATGCGATTTAAGGTTATTTAAGGTGATGACTGTTGCATCTGTGGTTGGTTAATGTGATGACCAAGATTTTAGCCCTAGTATAGAAGAATTGGGCTCTGGTATCAGGACCAAGACCAAGGAATTCTCTTTTACTAGATTGTGTGTGGAACTGCATCACTAGCTATGGGTGTTAATATGAATCAAGCTTTTATAAGAATAAATAAGACCAAAATGTCAAGACCAAGATTTTAGCCTTGGTAATAGAGACCAAGATCAAGAGTTTAGCTCTGGTATAGAGACCAAGACCAAACAATTATCTTTTAAAAGATTGGGTGTGTATGAAATTGCATGACTAAGCTATTAGAGGTTAATGAATACTAAGCTTCTATATTTCTGCCAATATTTATATATATAAAATTCATGTCACATGTTATATTTTGTTTAATTTAGTTATTTAATTAGTGTATATGGCCTCTGGCTTTAAATACAGATTATTATTATTATACTGATATTGCACCATAGATAACCAATGCTCTCTTACACAGTCTTGAGGTTTTAAGATCTAAAGAAATTTCATTGTGGCGGGTTATGAAAAAAACAGAGCCTATTCAAATCTCTAGTTAGTTGCCTTAAGAGACTACAATGTAAAAAGATGCATAGTAGGCAATGTGCAAAGTCAAAGTCTAAAAAGAAAATTTGGTGCATTTTCATGCTCTTACATTTCTGTTTTTTTTTCAGGGATATGCTGGCTCTAGCCTTTCACCTTTGGGGGACGTACAGTTTTGCCAATAGGACTTGGAGATCTACTGACAAAAAACGCTGTTGTTGCAAAGCGACAATGTCGCTAATTGCTAAAGCACACAGGTGATTTTTTTTTTCTGGCAGCATTTAACTACTTTCCATGCAAATTCTAGAATTTAATGTGGTTCAAGCTCCCCAAAATTCCAGACCTCAACCCCCAACTAAATGATGCAACCTTCTTCTAAACAGTGAAGACTACAAAATGCACTGCAGGCAAAATTCGTGGAAACACTGATGACTAAAGTGCCTTTTTGCCATCCCAAGACTGCCTATTAGACCACAGAGCTGCCTCGCGAATATGAAACTACTACCAAAAAGCTAACTAAAAAAATAAGGAACAGATCCGGAGACCACAGATCTGCCTCGCGAATATGAAACTACTACCAAAAAAGCTAACTAAAAAAATAAGGAACAGATCCGGAGGCGTATAACAAGAAAGGGTGCTCTTAAATTTTAGCGAATGAAAAGTATACTTATAGCAATTAGATAGCGATATATGGTACCAAAATATTGATAGTAATGCATTGATCAGTTGATTATTGAAAGTGAAAATATTGATAGATAAAAAAATAACCCAACAACAACACCATATTCAATAAAAAAAATCATCTCTGTCTACGTGAAAGTGTACATTTCGTATTCTGAAATTTACATTCCGTATTTGTTTCACAGGACACAGCAAATGCATGAAAATGGCACTGTTTGAAGTTAATGAACATTCAAAAGGCAAGCCTCCACTGTATTATGGATATAAGTCTAACTTATCCGTTTTGTACAATCTTAAATATGGTTTTCGAGGAATACCTGTTGTTCTTACCTTCTTCTCCAACCCAAGAAGAGTCGACACAATCCTAGAACTTTTGGACATTTTTTTTTTCCTGAGAAGAGTAGACAAATGCCAATTTCTCTGATCAAATCCATTTGTATTTTTACTACTAAACGCATGGTAGTTACTAAAGCACAGGAACACCATTTCACCATCGTACTCGCGCTGCAACATGTTATCGAAAAAAGAGAGTCACCCCCTTGACTATTTGAAGAACGTCACCCCGGTGACGATCGGCAAATCAATAAGGAAATCAGCGGGAGAGAACCCAAAGAAGAAAAAGCTGAACTCATGCTAAGGATTCCTGATTCTGGATGATCTGGATTCCTGATGATGAATTCTTGATTTGGTTGCTGCCAGACTTCTATAGCCTTGATTATAGTGGGCTGCTTCTACTATTGGGTATTCAAAAGATGGTGAGTCTTCGAGCAGCTTCACAGGAGTTGTAGTGCAACCCGAAGAGATCACCCCGGACCAGTCTACCACAAATCCCTGATTTTGGGAAAGCCTATGCCAAACGCTGGGTATGTCCAGCGTTTGGTATACCCTATGCCTAACGCTGGATAGACTATGCCAAATGCTGGATACTGGGACCCTGCTGGGACCCAATCTAATATTGATGATTTGAGTGAAGCTCACAAATCAACCAATCAGAACTCATCTGTAGTGAGGTAGGTTAGGGTTAGGGTGCCAACACCTATCCAACGCTTGGCATAGGGTATCCAGCGTTAGGCATAGGCTATGGCAAACGTTAGATATACCCAGCGTTTGGCATAGGATATCCAAAAATCAGGGATTTGTGGTTTACTGCCCCGGACTATCCTAGTCTAGTCTTCAGATTGTGCCTAACCATGAGAGTGTTCCAACCTTTAAACAATAGTAACTAATAGTTACCATTTTTGTTCCTACGGCTACATCACAAAAAGTTACTAGGCTACACTGGCCGTTCCAACCTTCTTGAAATAGTAACTAATAATAACTACTTGCTTACCATGCTCGGGAGCATAGTGAGCATGGTAACTACGAGTCTACCATGCATCTCTGCACATCTCTGTAACTTAATTGGTTGGATTCTCCTGGGGAATTAGATTTTGCTGCAAAATAGAACAATCATTCCAGCCCATGTTCCAGCCTTGACGCAAGAAGCCAAAATTGTGGCAGGTGAATGTGTATTCTTGCGAATTCAATTTTAGGTTGGAACATGATTGCAGTGCTTCCACTCCTCCCGATTTCTCGGGAGATCTCCCGGCTTTTTTGGAAATCTCCCGACCAAAATTTTCTCCCGATAATCTCCCAATTTTTGTAATTTTGCCAAAATTATAATAAGGTTATATTTCGGTCCGAAAATTTCGGTCCAGAGGCCCAAAGTTTCGCTAAAATGGTTCTGCATTTTTTCGATAGCACAACTATTCTATATATTTATGGGGATTCGGTAGTTGTACAGAATACTAAATAGGCCATCGGTAAGAAAAACTTCCGTAATCGGGATTCGGTATAGTTGCCAGTATTCTGTAGTTATCACAAATTTGGTGCAAGAATTTACTGAAACCATCTGGTAATTTTTCGATGCCAGAACTATTTGGTATACTTATGGAGATTTTGTTGTTACATGGAATCCCAAATAAGCTATCGGTTCAGAACTATTCGGAATAACAACTGGGATTCGGTAATTTGTTCATTATAATTGCCAGGATTCGGGAGTTACCACGAACCTCGAAACTTGTAAGAGGTCGAGTGAAGCACTGGTCGCAGACAAAAGGGATGATCTATGATTTCATCGATAGTCCTTACTTTTATTTGGATCCCCAAAATAAAGTCTAATCATAAATATTTCGAGAGTCCCGCCTGCATCGCTTTTCGTAATATTCTCTATTTTCTGGAAGGGCGCATCATTTGACTAGGGTTTTAAGCCGGTTTTAGGATTGAGATTCCGAAACATTAAAAGGTAGAATCCAGCAAAATAAAATCTCGCCTGCGCTGCTCACTTTATGTGATTATGGGTAGTATTGACTAGACTACCCTTGATGTTGCTGCCAGAAAGTCCCTTCATCCGGTTCTTGGAACTTCTTAGAGTCTCTGCATTTAATCCACAAAACAATGATAGAATGTGTAAGAGAAGCAGTTCAGTTTTAGCTTACAGGAAAAAAAAAACTGGATTCCGAATAAATTTAGCCTGGGGCACTCAATTTAATTTTCTATTTTCTTTAATAGATAGAGTTGTTGCTGGAATCATGCTCGGCAATATATCCTTCCAGTGGGCTTCGTCAAAATGCCGCCTAATAGTTGGCTTATCGTCTTTTCATGCTGCCCATTAATGTTAAAAACAACCACCACCGATCAACCGAGAAGGCAGAAAGAGATCTACACGAAGTGGAACTCAACGCCATTCAAACCTTATGATGATGATCTTCCTACGTAATCCTTTCTGTTCCATAATTTAAAGAGGATTCTAGGATTCGGTAAAATTTTTGAGAGATTGGGTAAAATTTTTACTCTGCACCCCCCCCCCCCCCCCCCCAATGAAAATGCACTTGCGACGCCTCTGCTGACGCCTGATGGTTGCTTTGACAACTAGGGCTAAATTGTTGGAAAAATGGTAAAGTGACGAGTTAAAACCTCTACTTTCGATCTTCCTACTGTCCCCAAGGTGATAAAAGGTCAGGTTTCCGGTCAAAATCTAAACCAGTCTAACAATAACTTCTTTTGAAGAAAAGTTGTTACAAAATTTTCAGCATTCAATCAAAGTGAAACTCTTATGCTATCTGTGGTAAGCCTTGTAAAGTTATCTTTTTTACTCAGCCAGCTGGGGGAGCCCAACCAAGCGATCTGATTGGCTCTGCATAAGACAAAGTAGAGCTAGGGTCTGGTCTCTTTAAGGGCAGTTCTGACGGTCTAGAAAGCTTTGCGAGCTTCTGCGCCGGCTGTTTTAGCGACTTTGGCTAAAACTCACTTCTCTTTCCAGAGCTCTTCTTACACTCCGCTAGTTTTCGCCAGCACTTGGAAAGTTAAGCCACTTCATGAGTGGAAAGTGATCTTGGCAAGTCAGTGAAAAGTTGTAAATGTTCAACTGAGGCGCACCGACTTCTCGTATTTTCTTGCACTCAGTGGATTCTCAGTTTGCTTTTCGGAAAGCGAATCCAAGATATCCACCAGTAATAAGAAAGCCAGAATCTGCCAAGCATAAAGGCACAAGAAAAAAAATAGAAAGTTGTTGCACCTTTACAACTTCTCACTGGCCAAAATCATTTTCCACTTGTGAAGTGGACTAGTTACAAGGCTCTCTGGGATGAAAATAAAAACAACACAGACAGGTTATCAGTCTTACCAGAGTTCCTGCTGAACCAGTAATTAGTATCACTTATGATGCTTGGGACCAGCACAAGTAAATTGTAACAGTTATGGCACCAAAATAGCAGAATAATAAGGGGGAGGGGCTAATTACTTGTTACGGTGGCCTCTGGCATAAAATAATAACAAGAATTGTAGCCGAATAGTTCAGTAGTTCAATAGAATTCTCAGATCTCTGTTATAGCTTCTCAATTTTCAGTCCTTGTAGACAGCTCGTCTTGCTTCTTTGTTCTCGCTTTTTAGAAAACACTAATTTAACCACCCTTTAAAACCTGCTTAGAGGGGTTTACATCTGCCTTTTATTGACCAATCAGGAAGGAGGATTGAGAATTGACTAGCGAAGCAACTTCTTGATTCTGCAGAATCAAGAAGCTTCCTCTTCTCGATTCGGAGAAAACACTCGGCTCGGCTAGCCTAGGCATGCTTGTCAATGGTGCTTACTTGTGTAGTGCCCTGGCTTTGCTGATTTGATCAAGGGGGCTTGCTTTTGAGGCTTGCTAATTTGCAAGCCAAAAATACCCTTGGTCCTGGTGATGTGAGATCACCTGACAAGCATTCACATTCTTCAGTGGGGCTTACCTTTGTAACATCCTGTGTCCATCCTGGATCTGCTGATTTGATCACGGGGTTACTTGTGAAGCCTGGAGTCCCATACAGATTACCATTTTTCATTTTTCATGGTTCTCGCCTTTGATAAAAAAAAACAAATAAACATGTTTATACAGAACATCCACCCTTGTTGACCAGTCGGAACGGACAATAGAGAATGAGATTAGAGACTTGACCACCAAAGCAACTTCTCAGTTCTGCAGAATTGCAAAACCTTTCACATTCTTGATTCAGACGAATATGCAAGAAAAGGGAATTAGCGTCTTCTTGAATAGTAAATAAATACAAAAAAAGAGAATTGTGGGAAGAGTCCGACTTGTTGCATGATGAGAGGACATAATCAAGGAGATTTGGTGAGCTATGTGATATTCATGTCTTGGAAGTTCTAAATTTTGTAATGGTTTAGAGGATAGATTTAAAGTATTATCGATGCCAGGAGCATGCCAATGCACAGATTTGTTAACCCCAGTGTAGGTAATTGTAAGATAAATGTCAACGCTATAGCTACCAAAACGTAATTTGCAATCAACAGTGAAAAATTCTGATTGTGCTCTGTTGCAAACATTTTCTGTTATCTGGCAGCTCCACAAGGGAGTTTAACATTGCCAGACAGTAGGGCTTGTTTGTACTGCAATTGCACTTTACAGAGACAACTTAAGAGTTGTTTGTTCTTCTCTGATGTTTCGGGATAGGGTTGTGTTTGAGCGTTTCCAGTAATACAAATTCTGGTTGGATTGCTGATGGTTAAATCAGTATCCTGTTTTCACTTATAAAATCTGGTACATGGTTCAGTACGATACTGAACGCTGGGAAGAGATGCATTTGTTACGTCCACATGCCTTGCCTGAACTGACAGTGATGGCCAGACTTGTTTTCAGTTTATCTCAGCGATATTTTACTTATTGATTCTGGACAGGTACCGGACTTTACTTAAATATTTAGCCATAATCTTTCTCATAAGGCTCAAGCATGCCATAAAACCAAATATCCATGCAATAATTCATCTTCCTCTTTTGTCATAACAAAAATTTTATTTTGTTTTTTTGTCTTCTTTTGAGATTGTGAGCCGGTAAGAAAAAAACAAAAACAAGTATGAGATATAGTGGAGCACAGATCTAATGACCAAACTAACTAGTAGCATGCAGTGATATTCAGGTCTTGTTCCAGATTGTTCTTCGAGAGCGAACGAGGAGTACTCCCGAACACCGAGTTTGTCTTCGAAGAGCTGTCCCCTTCGTTTACGCCGGATAACGCTGACAGAGAACTCGAGAACTTTGAACTTGTACCTGTTTTGGTGAGTCTCTGATATACCGTGGTTCCTCTTGTGGAAATTTGAATAGTGGTGTGAAAATGTGAACAGCGATGGGTAGAGACTCGGGTAGAGTAGTTACTCGAATCTCATCTTCATTAGCTTCTGAATGGTTACTTACTTGTTATCTCTACTGCCCTATCTAGCTCCTGCTAGATTTTCGAGTCTGATCATTTGTTTGGGTTCATCCCCTTACTTGTTCTTTTTAGCAGCTTACGGTTAGCATTCTGCACTTCTTTTCGGGTAAAGTGTTAAATTTGTTTTCGGTAGCATTGTTGTCTTCCCGTTATTTACTATGATTCCGGGTCTTGATATTACCCTCCCATCTGACCTGCGTAGGAAAATCTTTCTTTCGATGCTATGTCAGACGCTTGTTACCCAATGCCAAACACCAGTCATTGTAGGTACCGGAAATCTAACCTACTCCACTATAGATTGATACGAATTCTGACTGGGTGATTTCTAAACTTCACTGGACCGTGAGTGTTTTGCTGATCCAGCGATAGGCATATGGTATGCTAAATGCTGGATAGAACGAGCTTTTGGCATACGTTAACCCAAAATCAAGAGGTTGTGGTAGACTAGGCTATATTCTGAATGTATGGACCTATTTCCCTAGTTCAGTAAATAACTAATCATGTTCTCTCTTTACAGGAAGCAATCTCAGTCATTTTGTCTCCATAGTTCAAAACAACAAGCTGCACAATCACACTGGCATGGATGCATTACACCAGAAAATGGTAAGAACCCATACATCTTTACAGTAGCCTAGCTTGCATGCAACTAAAGTCCATGTCGATCGGATAAATCGCACTGCTATTGATCTTAAAAAGGCTTTCAATTTAGTCAAGCTTGCCGACCTTTTTTACAAGCCATTTATGAAATGTAATGTAGAATATTTTTAGTAAGAATCGTCGCTAGTGTTAGGCTACATCAGATAGGAAGCAACTGCTAAATATAAATCAATCTATTCCGAATGTCTCCCGGTTTTTATGGCACTTGCCCTTCGGCCAAGTGCCATATAGCGATCGCAATTTCTGTCCGTCCGTCGGTCTGTCGGTCTGTCCAGGTTTTGCTAGTTCGGGCACTTTCAGATAAGCTAGGACGATAAAACTTGGCAAGCGTATCAGGGACCCCAAATGATTAAGTTGGAAATAGTCACTTCCCCGATCCGAGCACCGTGGAGGGAGGGGGAATCCGGAATCTTGAGGTATTTTTAACTTTTGAACGGGTGATCGGATCTCGATGAAACTTGATATTTGGAACGACCTCATGCCTCAGACGACCCACTTAAAATCCGGACCGGATCCGGTGACTTTTGGGGGGAGCTGGAGGGGGCAACCGGAAATCTTGGGAAACGCTATGAGTGGAGGGATCGAGATGAAACTTAGTGGGAAGACACCTAGCAAACACTAGATACATCATTGACATAACCGAGCCGATTCGGGCACTGTGGGGGGGAGTGGAGGGAGGGGGAATCCGGAACCTTGAGGTATTTATAACTTTTGAACGGGTGATCGGATCTCGATGGAACTTGATATTTGGAAAGACCTCATGCCTCAGACGACGTACTTAAAATCCGGACCGGATCCGGTGACTTTTGGGGGGAGCTGGAGGGGGCAACCGGAAATCTTGTGAAACGCTATGAGTGGAGGGATCGAGATGAAACTTGGTGGGAAGACACCTAGCAAACACTAGATACATCATTGACATAACCGAGCCGATTCGGGTACGGTGGGGGGGAGTGGAGGGAGGGGGATTCCGGAATCTTGAGGTATTTATAACTTTTGAACGGGTGATCGGATCTCGATGAAACTTGATATTTGGAACGACCTCATGCCTCAGACGCCCACTTAAAATCCGGACCGGATCCGGTGACTTTTGGGGGGAGCTGGAGGGGGCAACCGGAAATCTTGGGAAACGCTATGAGTGGAGGGATCGAGATGAAACTTGGTGGGAAGACACCTAGCAAACACTAGATACATCATTGACATAACCGAGCCTATTCGGGTACTGTGGGGGGGAGTGGAGGGAGGGGGAATCCGGAATCTTGAGGTATTTATAACTTTTGAACGGGTGATCGGATCTCGATGGAACTTGATATTGGGAAAGACCTCATGCCTCAGACGACCCACTTAAAATCCGGACCGGATCCGGTGACTTTTGGGGGGAGCTGGAGGAGGCAACCGGAAATCTTGGGAAACGCTATGAATGGAGGGGTCGAGATGAAACTTGGTGGGAAGACGCCTAGTAAACACTAGATACATCATTGACATGACCGAGCCGATTCGGGCACTGTCGGGGGAGTGGAGGGAGGGGATTCCGGAATCTTGAGGTATTTATAACTTTTGAACGGGTGACCGGATCTCGATGAAACTTGATATTTGGAACGACCTCATGCCTCAGACGACCCACTTACAATCCGGACCGGATCCGGTGACTTTTGGGGGGAGCTGGAGGGGGCAACCGGAAATCTTGGGAAACGCTGTGATTGGAGGGATCGAGATGAAACATGGTGTGAAGATACATCATTGACATAACCGAGCCAATTCGGGCACTGTGGGGGGAGTGGAGGGAGGGGGAATCCGGAATCTTGAGGTATTTATAACTTTTGAACGGGTGATCGGATCTCGATGGAACTTGATATTTGGAAAGGCCTCATGCCTCAGACGACCCACTTAAAATCCGGACCGGATCCAGTGACTTTTGGGGGAGCTGGAGGGGTTAACCAGAAATCTTGGGAAACGCTATGAGTGGAGGGATCGAGATGAAACTTGGTGCGAAGACACCTAGCAAACAATAGATAAATCATTGACATGACCGAGCCGATTCGGGCACTGTTGGGGGAGTGGAGGGAGGGGGAATCCGGAATCTTGAGGTATTTATAACTTTTGAACGGGTGACCGGATCTCGATGAAACTTGATATTTGGAAAGACCTCATGCCTCAGACGACCCACTTAAAATCCGGACCGGATCCGGTGACTTTTGGGGAGAGCTGGAGGGGAGAACCGGAAATATTGGAAAACGCTATGAGTGGAGGGATCGAGATGAAACTTGGTGGGAAGACACCTAGCAAACACTAGATATATCATTGACATAACCGAGCCGTGCCTACTCGTAACAAGTGCCATATGAGCTCGTAGCTCTTGTTTTTACGGAGTACCGCAAGGTACAATTTTAGGTCCTTCACTGTATCCAACATAGCATTTAACACAAGGATGTGCATCCATGTGTTTAGTCGGCAGCTAGATATTTGTTTATCTATTGCGTGACTTTACAACCTTTACCTCGCGTGGAAGAGACAGTCGGCATATAAAGGCTGATCAGATCTACTGCATCTCGGGTAATTCATAACTGTATTTTCCGCGTTTTCTCACTGTATAGGCCTACACTATTTACGGTCTATTTCCTAACAGCCTCGCCGTCATTGTCAATAACTAAGACAGACTAAAACTACTTTATTTAACTCTTCGCCACACAGTTTTCTTGCTCTCGCTGGATTTTTTTTTTTGTTCAAGTATAGACGAATTTGTATTTTAGTAAGAATTGGACACTATCTCAACCTGAATCTTCCATTCCTTTTCACTGGCACTGGTCTATTGTGGCTCAAAAAGAGTGTTTCCGCAGTCTTTTGTGCGGCTCACAAGCGTGTTTCCGCGACCAAAAAGATTTGTGTGGCTGCCGTTGTGGCTCGAATTCGACAAACAACTGCCGAGGTGATTTTCGATTTTGTGTCTCGAATCTGTCGTGGAATTCAAGTTTAGTAGCAAAATAATGTCAAAACAAAAAAATTAACTACTTTCACTAGCTTTTAGACATAAGGATCCTTTTTGTACAGGACGAAAGCCTGAAGATCTGTTTATTGAGATTTTACCTGAATTTTATTTTAATTTCCGACAATTGAAATTACCGCCCAAAATAGACGAAACGGCGTTTTCGCGAGTCTCAGCTTGTGGCTCGACTGTGTGGCCCACAATTGTGTCGCGGAAAAACGCCTTTAGTTTATTTGGAAATCTTACCGAAGGTTTTCTTCTTTGAAGTCTCTTGTGAGGCCGCAAGTCGCGGCTTGTTGTTACAAGCTTCTGTCCGAAGAAACGTTCATGGTTAAGGAGTGTAAGCGCTTCTTTCCTGAAGGAAATAGCTGGTGAATTCAGACAGAACTTTTATCCTGCGGGATGGTTTTAAATAAGGCAATAAAAACACAAATTACCAGATGGTCGTGCTTGTGAGGGATCTCAGTATAAAGTAAATGTTCACAGAAAGCGTTTAGTGATTATTTGTTGTCATTCAACCTCTGATAGTAGGGTTGAGTAGGCCGTATGTAACCAACAAGTAACTCTGGAAACTTCCTTGAGAAAAAGAAGTAGCTTCTACTGTCAGTTAGTGTCTTCCCAAGTAACAGTTTGTCTTTTTTAGCTGGTCAGCGACATTGATATCCACATCGTACATCAAACTGTGAATGGGAAGCTTGTGAGAAAGCTCCGAAACCTGTGAACTTCTTCTAACACAAAGACTGGACTTGTTAGTAAAAGTGTCAAGTGTCAAGCTGGAGAATTCAGTGTGTGAGCAGATGTTTATCAGAGCACAAAGGGCACGGAAGTTTGTTCTTATTTGCTTTACAGAGGCTTTGGAAATCTGAAAATTGTTTTAAAGCCATCTATCGTGATAAGCGACGCCCGAATTTACCGGAACTGAGCTTTTATGTGAAGGAGGCTTCATTATCAGTGATTAGTGAATTAGAGAATTTTCATGAATCGGAAATGTTTTGACGAATAGGAAAGCGTTAAGGAGTTTCATTATTTGTTTCGCTGGTGCTTCCGTGTGGAAAGAGTTATAAAGAATAGAGAAGCCTTGAGGGAGCTAAGGTTACTTGTTTCATTAGTGCTTTTTGACTTGACTATTCTTGTTAGGGCACTTGCGGACTTCGACAAATGCTAAATAAATCGATGATGTCTGTCGGTCTGTCTCCATCCGTCATCCGATCCATATCCGATCATGTTTGGGGGGGGGGGGGGGGGTAAGGTCTGCCACATGGGTAAAAAACATACGGATAGAAGATAGGGATGAAACTTGTATGGCCTAGATGATCGATTTTTGGGTCACGGCCGGATCCGAGTTTGGTGGGGGTGTAGTCTAAGAGGGATACAATAAGTGCTCCTATTTGAATAAAATTTGGTGAGTGGTAGAAGCAAATTCTCTAGATGTGACAGTCACTTGTCTAAACTGTCTCCGACCACGTGGGGAAGTTGGAGGGGGAGTCCCGAAAATTTGTTAAACACGTTGGGATGGAACTTGGAGATTATAGTGGTCATATGGACTAGGTATGTTATTCCGATGTTCAGACTATGTCTGAACTCGATGGGAGGACTTGCAGACCGGAAGTGTTCTGATTTCAGTAAAACTTGATGGGTGGGAAGAGCAAATGCCCTGGATCTGATGTCTGGATGTCCGATTCGCTCAGTTGAAAGGGGGCTTATTTGACGCGTAAGGATCAAACCAGATGAGCTTTCTGTGATTCTAACATAGCAACGTCCGTGTCATGCCAGATCGTAGCCCCTGTTTCTTCAGCGAGGCTTATTGACTAGTTCGAGGTAGGCCCAGTTTAAATTTTGTACCGTGTTTGATATTAAAAGCTTATCCGAAACTATATGTTTATATGATAGGAAACTCGTGAAAGCACTAGGCTGCATTTTTTTTTTACTCGGCTACTCGACGAGAGGACTTTTAAGCGTAGAAAAGGTATTCGAGTGCCAAATAAGCTGCTATATAGTTGTCTCGCAGTTCTTCGAGCATTTCTCTGTGGATTCAAGGATTTTCAGTTGGGTTCTCGCCGTCTGTAAGCTCTTGTACTGAATTTAAAGTGCCACTGGTACTAAGAATGATCAAGGTAAAACTTTTGTTTGTGAAGACTTTACGTTATCGGCGTTTACACATACAACAAGACCATAGGTTTCGATGGGACCCGAACGGGGAATATTTGTTCATCTTTCTAGGACAGACAATCGAGTATTGCAGAGGTTCGTTCTTTACCAGCCCCCAGACAGATCTCGTAATCTTCGTAATAGACCATTAATCAGATCCACAACACTAAAAAGTTTCTCGGAATAAGGATGCAGTTTTTTTTACTAGGATTAATCTTATCTCTTTTGGGAATTAATCCGAATTAGGGATAATCTTATCTCAATAAAGATAAGGTTAATCCCAGTAGCAAACACTGCAAGATTTTTTTTGACAGTGAAGGTAAGGCTTTTTAGCGAAAAGAATATAAAAAATCAGGTTCATTCTTAAACATTCAAGATCCCGACTTGACTATCAACCTGAGGAGAGAAGAAATAGTATTTCTCGGTAAACTGTGTCTTTTTTGGTTTGACTGGAATCCAGTAAAACTATCTGTCCAGTGAGAAAGTGAAGTTCATGTATGGATTCATTATGTCTTCTTACCTCCTATGCCGAACCTCAATTCAAATCAGAAAAAAAGAAATCCACAAACTTTCGCTTGTTCCCGGATTCAAGACGAACTATTTTTCTGGTGAGAAAAAGAAGTTCAATTGAGGATTCAGCGTGTCTCCTTACCCTTAACTTGACTGTCGCATTAACTTGAACAAATATTTTGTTCATCTCTTAAAGGACCCATCTCGCTTATTCTGCCTTTTATAATATATCTAGCTCCCTTGTGGAATTTTAAGCTTCTAAAATTCCGACCTTTCTTCATTATTTCGTTACGTGCCTACGACTTTTTAACGCTTTTTCGGCCGTGCCGAATTTTGCCCGTAACACAACGTGAAGCTTGCCGGAATCTTCAACGTCCAATCAGAATCTGTCACACATAATGATATGGGAATCTTCTGTTTTTTACTTCTTTTGTTTGCTAGTTTTCCCACTTAATCACGGTACGTTCAGTTTTCAAATGTTTTGCGCCCAACCACCGCGTCGGTGAGCAGGAGTGCTGGATAGAGTCGACAAGCGCTATCAAGAAAATCGCTTATTTTTGGTGGAAAGTAATTGTATTTTCGGGAAACACTTTTCCTGACCTATTCCACAATGGGAATATCATTTCTAGTAAGACTTGTGCTTTAATGCCGAAACCCCTCCGCCACCCCAAAATATATGGTTCCGGGCCCATCTGTGAACTTAGACTGTACGTTTGACCCTACGAATACTCACACCAAGTTTGAACAAAATCTCTCTATCTCTTCAAGAGTTATCGTCGTGATAGACGGGCAACTTTTAAAAGTCATAGGTCACTTAAGTTAACGAAGTGAGGGAAACCTCTGGAACTCGCACTCTGAAAATTGGGGGAAGGGGGGATAGCCTAATTTATCGGTTAGGAACATAGATTCTCTAATCGGTCTTGTTGGCTTGCGATCTGTCTGCTCACATACTGGACGACTTTTTAGCGCGAGACTCTTTCATGACAGGTTCGTGTTCTCGCCTCGACCAAAGAGGCTGATGGTTACATTTTAGCAATGAAAGTCTTTCATCAATAAACTAAAGGAGCTATGATTTTTGGTCATGTAAGCTATCCTAGACCTCCAATAGATATTTTTTTCAGTTTTAGGCTTCGCCCCCCCCCCCACACCCTTCGTGGAACACGTTTTGTGATTTCGGCGTAAAAAAGTCGCTAGATGGCTCTTCAAGGCATACTCAGATACCAAGAACTGTCAAACTGAAACAGGAAAGCCATACAAAATAATGTTTATGTGACTGCCATTGTACTGTTTGTAAGGTTAGATACCAGCCAGTTTCAAGGCTTACTTGCTGAAGGAAATCAGTTTATTTCGAATCGTTAGCGCCACCTATATTCATTTCTTTCATGTCAAAGACTAACCTATAGATGGCGCTGATTTGTCTCGCTCACTTCAGCCCAGGCCTCACCTTTCAGACGTCCCAGGCTTCCGCATAGTGAATTTTCATGAAATGATGACAGCTGATTTTGTTATTCTTTAACCTTTCCTAGATTCCCTTTCCCAGTTCAAACATCTCCTACAAATTACATCCCAGCCCAACTGTCAATCACTTTCCCGTTTCTTCCTACATCTGCATATTTGTTGTCTCTCGAACCGGTTGCCTCTCTGGTACCTTCCAGACATCCGGAATCTGGGGTGTCCAACACCCCGGACTTCCAGACGTTTTTGACCTGGCTTCACCTTTCAGATCCGTCTTGACGAACGGCTTTCTGGTATCCGGAAGAAAAATCTGGAAGATGAAGCCTAGACTTTTAGCAAACTTGACATTTGCTGATACTGAGAAAAAAAGGGTGAAGTCGGTTTCTTCCCTTTTATTGTGGGTTTTTCCACAATTTTTATCCTCAGTCCTTCGTCAGTAGGACCTGTCGCCATGCGATACGTTTTCTCTCCTGCTAGCAGTTCAAACGCAGATTCGCACAGCAAACTTACTAAGCATCAGTTTCAGGAAGCCGAACTACGAAAGAGAGACTCGCAGGAATAACTTTTATTGTACATAATCTTGACTTGAAAATTGCTCTGGAGAATCAGAACCTGAAAACACAGGGATGCACGTTTCCGGTTGGGAGTGTTAATCAATAACATACAGCAACACCGCTCAACGTGAACTATCAGTAGGGGACAATTATTAGTATGAATATACTGCAGGACAGAACACTTTCACCTCTAAGGATCACAAAGGTATCAGAGAGAGTAGATGACGCAGATAGTAAGAATTTGGTGGCTCTCCTTTGGATCTGGTCATGGCTCCAATATCGTAATTGTAGTAAGTTCTGACTGTACAGCTTGGCCATATAAATAGTCGGACGAAGCAGCGGCTTGAATATCAGCAGGAACAAACCCTCTTGCTTGAATGTAAAGTTTCTTTGATCATATGCCTGCCAAGGATTTTCAAACGCAACAATGCCTCACTAATCATGTCAAAATTGTTCCATAATCACACGACAACCGTAGACCGTGGCGATTTGACGGCTGATTTTGTCAATGCTCTACCAATATTCGGAGGAAAAACGGCTACTTTGAAAACTAGGCAGCGACCGTTTTCAGTCCTACGTCCGTGGAATCCAGAAGAAGCAAGGCACTGAACACAGTTTACAAATTGCAGATTCTTTCCTGGAAGCTGATTAATTCTCTTGTATCACGCTTGTCCACCTGAAAAAGAAGGAGGGTTAGTTTAAATATTCTCTCAAATGAGCATCACAACCTTACCGGGCGAGAGGAGTGATAAGTTATGCATTCCCCAATAACGAACCGCTGGATCTTACTGGGAGACTTAGCATTTCGGATTTGTCTATGAACATTGATAGCTTTTTTCGTGGTAGATAAATCGTGATCAATTTACGAAAAGAACAATGCTGCTTCTAGCTGTTATCCAACGTACTGCAGGACAACTGTGTAACAGGTCTTGCCGGTCTATCCAGTAGAACTATAATGGTGACAAGACTCGGGGTAGTGGCCTAGAAAAGAGCGAACCGCGACAGACGTAAGAATTAGTGAAATACCGCAGGGTGGGTATGAACTACGGTAAGAAAGGGGATCCACGACTCGGCTTTCTTTTACCTACAAGTTAAACGAAGACGGAAAATAATAGCTGTATAAATAAAGTTGTGGAGGTCTGAATCAGCATGACAGTAAACTAAACAAGACCAAAGGTGTCGATGGGATCCCAAAAATCTAATATTTGATTCAGACAATCGAGTCTTGTCTTCGCCAGATCCAGTCTTGGACAGGCTAATCATCAGAGAAAACCAAGTTCAGATATACCTCTATAAGCCATATCTATTTTGACGATACTGACCGAGACTTCCTGCCGATTTCCGAGCGAACTACTAGTCCAGCAAAAAAAAAAAAACAGAAACAAAACCAGCGTATCTCCTTATCCCTATAAAGAACATCTAATCAACTTTGAATAAAAGTTTGACTGAAAAAAAATCCGGTTACAACCGGATTCCGGAATAATTGTATGTCCGGGTAAAAAACCATTGTCATATACCGACTCAGCGTCTCTTCTTACCCCTAAATATATCATCTAATCAGCTTCAGATAAAGCTTTTACTTTTAACAAATTTTCCGGTTTTGGCCGGATTCCGGGCGAACTTGTTCTCCAGCGAGAAAATGATTTTAACCATCGTGTTCGGCATGTCTTTTTACCCATAAATAAAAGATTTAATCAACTTCAAATTAAACTTTTACTGTTAACCAACTTTCCGGTATTCGCCGGATTCCGGGCGAACTACATGTCCGGGTAGAAAATTGTTTTCACATAAGTGTTCAGCATGTCTTCTTGCCCTAAACCGAACATCTAATCAACTCGAAATAAAACTTAGAATTTTAACAAACTTTCCGGTTTCGGCCGGATTTCTGGCGAACTACTTGTCCGTCGAGAAAATGGTTTTCACCATCGTCTTCAGCATGTCTTCCTACCCCTAAATCGAATCAACTTCAAATAAAACTTTTACTTTTAACAAACTTTCCGGTTTTGGCCGGATTCCGGACGAACTACTTGTCCGATGACAAAATGGTTTTCACCATCGTCTTCAGCATGTCTTCCTACCCCTAAATCGAACATTTAATCAACTTCAAATAAAACTTTTACTTTTAACAAACTTTCCGGTTTTGGCCGGATTCCAGACGAACTACTCGTCCGATGACAAAATGGTTTTTACCATCGCCTTCAGCATGTCTTCCTACCCCTAAATCGAACATCTAATCAACTTCAAATAAAACTTTTACTTTTAACAAACTTTCCGGTTTTGGCCGGATTCCGGACGAACTACTCGTCCGATGACAAAATGTTTTTGTCATCGGATTTTCACAAGATTTTCACCATCGTGCTCAGCATGTCTTCTTGCCCCATAATCGACTATCACATTAGCTGTTTCAAAATATTTTGTTTGCCCCTTAATTTAAGCCCCCTCCCCCACCCCTAAATGTCGGGCTACAAAGCCCATCTACGAACTCGACTGGTCCGACGACCCAACGAATCCTCACACCAAGTTTCATCAAAATATCTCATTCCCTTCGAGAGTTATCGTGATTACAGACGGACAGACAGACAACTTTTGCGATGTCATAGGTATCCCTCCACTTACGTTTTGGGATCCCAAAAACGTAAACGTAAACTAAAAAACGTACCCCTTTCTGGGACGACCCAATCACAGAGAATATAGAGGCTTTTCCACATTTCGAGCAACGCTTCATAAGCATCCCTCATCATACAAGGCGGCTTGACCAATGCAAGATAAGTTAGCTACCTTGTGTCATGTTTAATCTCAACTTATCGGGGACCGTCATACGTTATATTATAGCTTGCTATTTGGATAGGCTAGGTTTGCTATTATAGTTAGTTAAGCAAACATCATGAGCATAAGGCACTAATTTAGATAGTAGTAACAAATTTATGATGTATTTAAAGGAAACGTCGTACTTATGATAGCAATACATTCTACTTCAGTAGTATTTCCATCCATTCTCATTCCCGAGATTCTTCACTTCGTAAGTGTATCTATCTCCTTTGTTGGCAATACAGTGATTATTACGCTTGCTATGCTTGTTTTCTTTGAGCGTGTTCCACGCTTCTAATAATAGTAACTATTAGTTACTCTTTTCGTTCTAACCTCGTGAAAAGTTACTACGCTGACCGTTCCAACTTTCTCGAAATAGTAACTGATTGTAACTATTTGCTTACCACGCTTGGGGGCGTAGCCTGCGTAGCACACGTGGTAACTGCGAATATCTGTCACCTGATTTGCCTGATTAGCCAGTCTCATGATATTTTGCCGAAAATATAAAAATACGTTTCAGCCTTGACGCCAAAAAGCCAAAATTCGTGACGTCATGCGTAGTAACTAAAATAAGTGGTCTGGAACACGCTCTTTATGTGACGTATCATGCTCCCGTTCATTGTTTCCGAGGAGCATAATCATCCGGAGACCTGCTGTGCAAATTTTACCAAGGTTGTCATACCTGGCAACGATCATGGAAAGCGGCTGAAAAAAAAAGACTGGAAAAAAACAAGGAACAATGTTTGCTCATGGCAAGAATGCCAACTGTGGTACAAGTGAACTGATTCCGAAATGCCATATGGCAAAAGTCTTGGAAAGGCCAGACAAAACAAAAGAAAAATTGAATTAGTTTGTCGGTAGGAGCCCCATATCGGGATAGAAGCTTACCCGATCGAAGGCACATGTTACAGAACTTTTAATGTTTCTCCGACAAATCTCAACAAGCGAGAGATCATCCGCGTAATTCCACAGGTCGGAAAATGAACTCCTTGCCAGGAGGAGAAACAGTGAAGGACCTAAAATTGTACCTTGCGGTACTCCGTAAAAAAACCCGGGAGACATTCGGAATAGATTGATTTATATTTAGCAGTTGCGTCCTATCTGATATAGC